>PVJH01017470.1:0-47705 GCA_004026705.1 Nesogale talazaci | reverse complement strand
GTGGGTTTGTCCCCTGTTCCCTCTGTTATCCTTTCACTTTTGAACTCCCTTTTATCTCCTTATCCCCTGCCCCCCCCATCCTTCTCCCATTACTGTGTTGCAATCAGCATGTACCTCCCTGGGTTTGGTCCTCCCTCCTCCCCTTACCCTACATCTTGAACCAACTGTTATGGTATAGGAGTCTTCTCTTTTATACTCACCATACTGTTTCTACTTACCTTAAGGAACTCATGCAGTACTTATTCTTTTGTGATTGACTGGCTTCACTTAGCATAATTCCCTTCCGTTCTTCCCATGCAGAGATGTGTTTCATGTGCTCATCAGAGCTTTTTAGTGGGGCATAGTATTCCATTGTGTGTATGTGCCAGAGTTTGTTGATCCATTCATCTACTTATGGAAATTTAGATTGCTTCCAACTCTTTGTGATTGTGAATTGTGCTGCAATAAACATTGGTGTGCATACCACTGGCTGTGGTTTATTTCTTGTCTCTTCTGGTATACCCAGTAGTGGGATAGCTGGATCATAGATAATTTTCATTAAGTATTGCCAGACTGGTTTCCATAGCAGCTGTACATATCTACACGGCCACCAGCAATATAGAAGTGTTCCTATTTCACCACATCCCCTCCAACATTTGTTGCACTCTGATTTTCTGATCTGGGCTAGCTAGCCTCAAGGGTGTTAGATGATATCTCATGATTGTTTTGATCTGCATTTCTCTGGTGGCTAGTGAGCGGGAGCATTTTCTCATGTTCATTGGCCAAATGGACCTCTTCCCTAGTGAAACTTCTTTTCTGTTCTTTTTCCCATTTCTTCAAAGGGTTATCTGTTTTCATCTTCTTGCAGGAAATGAGGGTACTGTAGATTTTTGTAATAAACCCTTTGTCTATTGTGTCGTTGCTAAAAATCCTCTCCCAGTCTGTGGGTTGCCTGGCTACCCCCTTAGTAAAGTCCTTTGATGAACACATGTGTTTTATTCTTAATAAGTCCCATTTGTCAATTTCAGGTTCCCTTGCATTTGTACCCTGTCCTATTGCAGTTAGCCTTTGTATTCCCTGGGTCAAAGTTCTTGGATTTTTTTCCCTGATTCTCTCGCTTTTAGTCCTGATGGTTTGTGGTTTTGCTTCCAGGTCCGTGATCCACCTTGAGTTTGTTCTTATGCATGGGGTGAGGTAGAGATCCTGTTTCATTTTTCTACATGTGGATTGCCATTGTCTCCAGCACGATTTGTTAAATAGGGCATCGCCCTCTCACTTGATGCTTTTGGGGCTCTTGTGCAAAATCAGTTGTCTATATGCTTATGATTTTATTTCTGGGTTTTCTATTCTTTTCCATTGATCTGTATATCTGTCATTATTTGGCAGCTTTAAGAAAATCATTTTATTGAGGGCCCGTACATAGCTTTTCGCAATACATAAATACATATACTGTGCCAGGCACCTTCTCATGCCTGCTACCATTATCCTTCTCCAAATATCTGCTTTTCCACTCAGGCCCTTCATATCAGCTTCTCATCCTTTCCTCTCCATCCTTACCCCCCCCCTACCTCACCAACCCTCAATACTTTATAAATTATTATTGTTCTGCCATACCTTATACTGCCTGACATCTCCCCTTGCTGACTCCTCTGATGCCTGTCTTCCAGATAGGAGGTTATGCGTAGATTCTTGTAATTGGCTCCCTCTCTCTCCCCCACCTTCCCTCCACCCATCCAGTAGTTCCACTCTCACCACTGGCCCCGAAGGGTTCATCTATTCTGGGTTCCCCATATCTCCAGCTCCCATCTCTGCCAGTGTACCTTCTCCAGTCCAGCTGGATTTGTAAGGTAGAGTTGGGACCACAATAGTTGAGGGGAGGAAGGCTTCAGGAACTAGAGGAAAGTTGTATGCTTCATCGCTGTCTCACTGCTCCTCTCCGTGACTCCCCTGTAAGGGGGCATCCAATTGCCCACAGTGGCCCTTGGATCCCCATCCTGCTCTCCCCCTCATTTGTAGTGATGTGATTCTTGTACTTTGATGCTTGATATCTGCTCCCTTCGACTCTTTATGATCACACAGGCTGTGTGCCTCTTCCATGTGGGCTTTGCTGCTTCTGTGCTAGATGGCCACTTGTGTACCTTCAAGTCTTTTAAGATCCCAGATACTTTATCATTTGATGGCTGGTTGCCATCAGCTTCTTCCACTCTGTCTGCCTCTGTACCCTTTTGTCCTCACGGATCATGTGGGGGATGGGGTGGGCAATAATGATATGATTTTTGTCCTTTGATACCTGATACCTGGTTCTTTCCATACCTCATGGTTGCACAGGCTGGTGTGCTTCTTCTATGGTGGGTTTTGTTGCTCCTGGCATATATGACCGTTTGGTCACCCTTAAACCTTTAAGACTTCAGACACTATATCTTTTGATAGCCAGGCACCATCAGCTTTCTTCACCACTCTTGCTCATGTTCCCACATATCCTCAGTGATCGTCTCAGGAAGGTGCACAAACAGTGATATGTCTTTTTTTCCTATTTGATGCTTGAGACCTGGTCCTTTTGACACCTCATGGCCCCACTGGCTGTTATGTTTCATTTGTGTGGGCTTGGATATTTCTCAGCTAGATGGCTGTTTGTCTATCTTCAGGCGTTGAGACCCCAGACTCTATATCCTTTGATAGCTGGGTGCCATTAGTTTTCTTCACCACATTTGCTTATGCACCACATTTGACTGCAGTGATCGTACTGGGCCAGTGAACATCATTGAATACCAGATTCATAGAACAAAGTGTTCTTGCATTGAGGGAGTGCCTGGGTGGGGGTCTAAGGTCCAGCTGCTTTGGCAAACTTTTTAAACACTTTCCCACCCATGCAACTTGTTATGACATATAACTTTTTTTTTGTATTGCCCATTGATGCTGGAGCCAAGTAAGGTTTTACCCCAATCTCTCATTAATCATGTCAATAATCATCTATTCCCCCCTCTTCTTCTCTTCATTCTTTGATGCCTTCCTTTTATCTTCCTTTCTTTCTCTCAACCAAAAAAAAAACCCAAATATGTATTGAGTGCTAAACAATCTGCTGGACACTGAATATCTAGGATTAAAAAACAAGTTCTCCTGATGCTTAACAGGAGAAAGACAGACCTTTCTACTCCCATAAGCATTATAGTCTTGGAAACCTACAGGGATGGTTCTTCGCTCTCCTGTAGAGTCTCCAGGAGTCTGTATTGGCTCAGTGGCAGTGAGTTCATTTATTTATTTTTGAGTGGTTCTTAACCAGGAGCAAAACTGGCCCATGTGGAAGTTATTTGGCTCTGACAGTTTGGGGAGTCCATTGTGGGTGTTACAGGGGGAGGAATGAAAAGGCTGGATTATGACAGAGGGAATTGCTTATCTTGCCCAAAGGACTAATAGCTCTGCTTCCCTGCCTTGTCACCTGCCCCTGGTAACAATGTCCGTCCGGTTTTTATTCATGATAATCATATTGCTCCTTCTGTATATCCATCTGCATTTCTTTCTTTCTCTCTCTTTTTTTCAGTCTAAATACCAACTCAAAAGGAAGTTTGAAAATTCTGCGAATGTTCTCTGATACACTGGTTTGTTTTAATCATTTTATTTGGGGCTCTTACATCGCTTCTCATAATACATACATACATGTACTATGCCAAGTACCTTCACCTGCCTGCTGCCATCATCATTTTCCAAATCTCTGCTTTTCCACTTGAGCCTTTGACATCAACTTTTCATCCTTTCCCCTCCATTCTTGCCCCCCTCCCCCACCAACCCTCAGTACTTTATAAATTATTATTATTTTGTCATATCTTACATTGCCCGACATCTCTCTTCGCCCACTCCTCGGCTGTCCTCCAGATAGGAGGTTATGTGTAGATCCCTGCAATAGGCTTTCTCCCCCCACACCCCAACCTTCCCTCCACCCATCAGATAACTTCACTCTCATTACTGGTCCTGAGAAACTCATCCATCCTGGGTTCCCCATATTCCAGTTCCCATCTGCACCAGTGTACGTCTTCCTGTCCAGCTGGATATGTAAGGTAGAATTGGGATCATGATAGTTGGGGGGGGGGGGAGGAAGCTGTTAAGAACTACAAGAAAGTTGCATGCTTCATTGCTACCTCACTGTACCCTGACAGGCTCATCTCCTCCCCAGGACTCCTCTGCAAAAGGGTGTCCAACTGCCCACAAATGGGCCTTGGGTCCCCACTTTGTTCTCCCCCTCTCTTACGGAGATGTGATCCAGTGCTTTGTCACACATGCCCAGGTGAGCTCATTATTTTGCATCCAAACTGTAATATTTGGGGGAGAAAAAGGAAACATTGTTGTTCATTCCATTGGCCCCAGCATACCACTGGGAAGTATACTTACCCTGTGCATGACTTGGCACTCTCATGACATTTATTTGCTTCTCTATGTACCAGTTGATGTTTACACAAAACCAGTCCCTCGACTCCTTGGAACCAGAGCTTAGACTTCTGAGATGCAACTCGGTGTTAAACACAGCACTTAAAGCAGGTTGCACAGTAATGGTTCTTGAAATTACCCGGGCAATTTTTTAAAATCCTCAAACCCCAAACCAATTCCATCAGAATCTTTGGGAGTAGAAATTATTCATCAATGGTTTTTGAAATTTTTCCCGGTGAGTCCAATGTGCAGTCCAAGTTGAGACCCACTGCTTTAGAGCTAGACTGCCTGGGTTCCAATTTTACAAACCTGTGGGGACAGTGTCTGACCTCCTCTGTCTATACAAGGGGGGAGGAGAAACAAACAGCATCAGGGTAAAGCCAAATCCTTTCAGGCAAGGGTGAGACCGGTCTCTATCCTCCACCCTTCTTACCAATATGGTACCAACTCTCCCTTCCACAGCTCTCTCAGCTTCTTAACTGTGTTTACTAATACATTAAAATGGCTACAAAGAACTCACAGACAATACTCACAACTGTGGGGAGGGGGATTAATCCAGTTATAGGCAGCCTCGACTCTGCCATATAGAAAGGCAGGCGGACCTCTCTCTGGCCATCATACACTTGATCTGACCTGGCCTACTTAGGCAATGTTACAGTTACCTATGAAGGCTCCTAAAAAAATAAATTCCAAATGTCTCAGCCCAAAGGTGCTCACCTCTTGCTCCTTGGGTCGGCAAACCTAGATCCCTCAATTAAGTGCCTGGAGGCATCCTATTCCGCAAGCAACCTCCTGCATAAAAACCCTTGGCTTTCCTCCTTCCATGGACTGGGAAGTCCACTGTTCTAATTCATGTGCTGGTTCTTGGCTATGTTGCTGCTACTCTTCTGGTACCCCTCTGTTGCTTCTCCTGTGTCCCACAGTGCTATCTCTGGACTGAGGAGGTTGAACATACAGAGTTCTCTAAATCCCAAAAATGCTTTTCACTGCAAGCTCTTCTCTCTTGATAAGATGGCTTGTTTCATACCCAGGCGGGCAATCACAATTAACCTGTTAACAATCACTTACAACTGAGTTATGTCATCTAAGCTGCATTTCCTTTTCCATTCCCTTATTCAGAGACATCAGGGAAAGTAATTTGGTGAGGATTTTAAAGACTGTAGTTAGAAGATGAATAATAAATAATTCACTTCAGTCTGCGACCTTGGGCAATTTATCTAGTAACTCAAAAATCTCAGTGCCACTGAGTCAATAGGACAGGGTTGAACTGCCCCAGGGTTTCTGGGATCATGCCTCTTATAGAAGTAGAAAGCTTTGTCTCTCTCCCTTAATTAGTTAATTGACATTAATTATAGTGTCTCCTACATATAGATGTGCTGGAAGGATCATATTAATGGATATACGTACATAATCATTTAAAACAGTGCCTGGGAAACAGAAGTACTCAGCAACATTAACTATTGGTATCACATGTTTTCTCTCTTCATAACACACTGCTAGCTAGTGAGCAATCCAGTCACTGAGCAGATTTCTGAATGAAGGGTTGTTGCTGATAGAATTCTAAATGGAGAGAAAGGGTTTAAATTCCACCTAGGTCACTTTCCTACTCACTGTAGTTTTTGTCTTTCCTGCTAAGATTAGACTTCAAAACAGAGCCAGCAAACAGTGTTAGAAGTTCTGTTTGCTCAAAGGGATTCTTCATAGTCTATCCTATCCTGAACTTCTTTCTTTTTGTTTTCTTTTGTATTCTATTTTATCCACTTACAATATATACACCAACAATGAGTTTTTTCCCAATGAAGGACTTGTGTCATAGTTTGGTTTTGAGAGCATTGCCAGAACATTCTGGCATCTTCCAGCCTGGCTTATTATTTTATGCTTCTTGTTTTGTTGCTACATGTGTTAGGTGGAGGGGGCAAGAGAAACAAATCCAGAGACGCTTGACCACTGTTTCTCTGAGCTCTGATTGTGAATGCAGGCAAGACAAAATCCTTGACAACTTCCACCTTTTCTCCATTTTTCACGATTGTCCCAGTTGTGAGGATTTTTGTTTTCTTTCCAGTGAGTTATAGTCCATATTGAAGGCTGGATTTATCAACAAGTGCTTCAAATCCTCCTCTTTTTAAGCAAGCAAGGTTGTGTCATCTGCTTATTGAAGGTTGTTCATAATTATTTCCATTTTCTGACTGTAGAAGTTGAGCAAACTTTCTTCTCAATGAGTGTCAAAATGGTTACACTTAGATCAGCTTCAAAGAACAGTACAGCTTTTGACAGAAATTTTAAGCTCGGGAGACAAAGATCCTGATATAGTTCTTGGAAGAATGTTGTAGGCTGTGCCAGTACAATTCTGAAGACAACATACAGCTAAAGCAACGATGGCTAAGAACTGGAAAGGGTTCAAGTAAAGAAAAAGTGGACTTGTTAAGAGCAAAGATCACAACAACAGTTTTTTTGGAATGGCCAAGGCTTAAAACCCTGATGAGGTGTGAGTTAGGGTTGGGGCTGTAACATTAAGATCAGCAGTTGGAACTAACTGGCCATTCCATGGGAAAAAGATGAGGTTTTCTGCTCCCATACAGATTTATGGTCTGAGGAAACTTAAAAAGAAGCTGGGCTCTTTCTTACAGGGTCACTATGAATTGGAATTGACTAGAGGGCAGATAGGGTGTCGAGGCACTTTGCTTGTAGACTTTCTGGAAGGCTCATGAATCTGGTCATTATGAATGCATTGGGAAAGTTAGTCAAAGCTTTAACAGGAAAATTTCATTAGAGAGTTCTTCTCTACCACAACAATGCTTCTGCTCATTCCTCTCACCAAATAGGACAGTGTTACAAGAGTTTCTATGTGACATCATTAGGCATTCACCTGAAAGTCTTGATTTGACTCCTCTGACATTTTTATTTCTTGATTTTAGAATATATTTAAAGGATACCCATTTTTCTTCAGTTAAAAATATAAAAATAGACTGTGTTAGCATGATTAAATTCTCAGGATTCTTTATTATAGGAATGGCCTAAAGGGTTGTCATTACAACTGTCTTAATTTGATGGAACTGATATTGATAAATGAAATCTGCATGTTCAATTTACATCTTTAACTCCATTTGTTCCATGAATTTTTTTAAAGACACTTCATATTTAACCTATGTACTCCTAGCAAAGTTAACAAATTCTTTAAAGCAAGAATAGTAACTTTTTTGGGGGGTTTTCTTATTTCTTTGAGAGCTAATTAAAATTTATCAAGTGAAGACAGGCTATTGAATCATAGGTAGTATTGGCAGATATCAACATCAAAATAGCTTGACACACCCAAGAGGCAGTGCGAGACTTAAATAAACTAAGGAAATGGAAAGTAGAAAATCTGGAGAGTAAAATGTGCATTCAAATTTGTATTGTTTTCTTCTTTTTTATAGGCGGCCAGGAATTGTTTGGTCAGTTCTACATGTATTGTAAAAATTTCGGACTTTGGAATGACGAGGTATATGAAATATCCTTTTGTTTAATCATAAAAGGAGTTCCATATTTGTCTGCAGGCCAACTGAAAACACAACTGGTTAAACTTTGTTTTCTTTTGAGGCAAGTGTTAGTGTAGTCATATGACTTCAGACTCACTTGGAATTTGAGGACAGATATCAAGTTTAAATAAAATAAGCAAAATGAAATCTTGCTCTACTTGCTTCTCAAAAGTATTTTTCTTCTTTTTTAAAAAAAGAATTTTATTGGGGGCTTTTACAACTCTTTTCACAATCCATCCATCCATTGTGTCAAGTACTTTTGTACATTTGTTACCATTATCATTCTCAAAACATTTGAAATGCATTCTTCTTCAAAGACACATCTTTTTCTTCTTTTTCTGGCTGCATATAGTATACTTGGCATTCTTTGCAAGGATGTTGAGACTTCATTTCACTACTTTAGACATATTATCAGGAGTGACTAGTTCACTAATCATCCAATTACCACAATATTTCTGTTACCAAGTGTAGTAGTTTTTTTAAAAATCATTTTTGGGGCTCATACAACTCATCACAATTCATCCACCCATCCATTGTTTCAAGGACATTTGTACATTTGTAGCCATCACCATTCTCAAAACACTTGCTTTCTACACGAGCCCTTGGTATCAGCTCCTCATCAAGTGTAGGAGTTATGGCTTAAAGTCTACACTCAAGAATGTGGGAAAAATACAACTCAATCTAGCTTATTTTTTGAGTCTCCTTTCTTTTAGGAAGAATCCTGGGTAGGTAGTGGGTTATGCAAGGTCAGCACTTTGAACTTACCAGTGCTTCATCAGAGAAAGATGAGGCTTTCAGCATCCTTAAAGTTTACAACCTTAGAAACCCACAGAGGTATTGATTCGCTACTCTGTCCTATAGGGTTATTATGGGTTGAAATTGGTTTTATAGAAGTCCTTAGGATCAGCATCCATGTTCTGTGTGTCTCATATGACCACAATCCTTGGAACTTGTATGTAAGTAATACAACATACATGAAATCTGATGGTCTTAGGTATGTTTTGGATGATGAATATATCAGTTCCTCTGGAGCCAAGTTCCCCATCAAGTGGTCTCCTCCTGAAGTTTTCCACTACAACAAGTACAGCAGCAAATCCGATGTGTGGTCATTTGGTGAGTATGTTTGCTGTTTACTGAAATTTGCTTCCATAAACTGAGCTGATCTTTTTTCAAATTTTCAATTTTTAAAAATATGATGTAGCATTTTAAAGAAGTCTAATCATCATGGAAAAGGGCATCATGGTTGGTCAAGTGTAATCTCAGTGAAAAAGAGGAAGGTCATCATGGCAATTGATTGACCTGGTGGTTGCAACCATGAGCTTAAACATAACACAAATCATGAAGTTGCCACAGGACGAGGTAGCATTTCATTCTGTTGTGCATAGGGTCATTGGGAGTTCAAAAAAAGTTGATGGCACTTAGCAATTGTGCTTTTGGCCTAGGGGTTCTAAATATTGAAGCTGCCTTTGGCAGGTAGTATCATGCACCTTCTTAGGTAAACATACCTTTTGAGTATTTCCCTTTCTCAACAATCATTACTGTAAAACAATTACTGTTTGTTGATCAAGAGATTAAACTCAGCCAACTTCTTTCTACCACAAAGACTTGCATGGAAAATTGATCTTACAGAGTCATTGAGAATTAACTATACTTGATGAATGTAATTATCTAACTCCTGAGTGATTTGCTTATTCCCAAGCTGCTCAGTTGACAACCTGAACTGAAAACTTGGATTTTAAAACTGGCACCAACTTAGTTACTCTATTATGTTGGATTCTCCAGAAAGAAAGAGATTCAGATCAAAAATTGACTTAGATAATTGCAGAAAAAGGTGCGCCCAGTCCAGTTCAAGTCAGGCTTCTCCAGACTCATAGAAGCTGATGAACAGGAAGCAGGATGATGAAGCAGAGACAACAGGGGACATAAGTTGGTTGATGCAGATGTATGAAGTTGGCTGAATGAATCCATCTTCAGCTGGCTGAATGAATCCATCTTCAGATGGCTAAATGAATCCATCTTCAGCTGGTTGAATGAATCCATCCTCAGCTGGCAACTCCTGATAGGTGATGTAATAGGAGACTGAGGAACCAGACACAAGATCACACCCTGGAAGATCTTGGCAAAAGGGCCAAGAGGACTTGATTTTGTTTGGCTTCTCGCTTTTACTAAAAAAGACCTGCACATTAAGGAAATGTCATCAAGCTTCGATCTAATTGATAGATGGGACTCTGTCCCTGCCCTTTACCAAGAGTGTCTAGTTAACACACTCACTAACAATCACACTTATTAATTTCAAATTTGTGCAGTTTACATATGAGCTTCCTTGGTCTCTGTATTTAGTAATGTTTTTCATTGAGAAAGAGACTTTATAGATCCATCTCTAATGGAGTTTTGTTGGTTTTCAAAATATGACAAGAGGTGAGCAATGACAAATCTATCCTTTTACCTTCAGACACTCTTGGACATAGGGGACCTCAGAATAGGGTGAAGTGCTAGATGTTCATGGACATCAGACAACAGCTGACATTTTATGATCTGCTGGAAAATGCTAAATTATAGGACCAGATCTTGAAGACTAGGGGATAATGTGTTAGTCCATGTAGACTAGAGAAACAAATTCATAGACACATGTATGGATATAAGAGAAAGGTTTATATACAAGAGGAATGCAACATTGAGAAAGCATCCCAACTCAATCTTGTCCCAGGTCGCAAGTCCAATGTTAGCCCATATGTCCAACACCAGTCCATGAAGTCCCCTTCCAACTCATGAAGTCATAGGCCAGTGGGTGCAGAGTCCTGTGTGTCCAGTGGCAGTAGAAGCAACAAAAGCATCTCAGAGCTGGCAGGGGTCTCTCTGTGACTTCTTCGGCATCAGAGGCCTGGTTCTATCAGGGTAAGACCATGTAACTTCTCCTGCGGCTCCTCCAGTTTCTTGGATACTGCCATCTTGTGTTGTCAGTCCAGTGTCTCTCAACAACTAGGGAGCTGGTGTCTCATCTCCAGAGGGAAATATTGCGAGACTTCCCAGAATTCTCAGAGAAAGCCATGCCCACAGAAGTCTCATTTGCTATCTCCAGATTGAGTGACTAGACTCCATCACTAGACTCCCAACCATGAAATTGACATCAAGTATATGACTGCCACAGATAATAACACCAACGGTCCTCATTAAGTGGTTGCAAAGCAACGAGAACTCTCTGAACTTGACCTAACCATTTGTCTCCCTTTCTCATGTGATAGTGAGCTTCTAGAGGAAAAAGACTGAACTTGTTCTTTTAGAATTCTCTGCCCTTTACCCAGACCTGACTTCTAATCAATACTCTATAAATATTTGTATATATGAACGATTAATTTTCAAGTTGGAAGTTCTTGAAGAAGTTTTTTCAATCAATCAATCAATGATTATTGAACCCCAATAATGTACACAGCTATAGATACTTAGGGATACTATCCCATGCTCTAATCTTTCAGTGTAGAGAGTGAAACATTGTGACTGGAAACTCCTGGCCAGAGCCTCATATAATTCTTTTATTTTCTATGGATTGGCAGAAAGGTTCATTGATCAAAGGATATGGGCACATGAGCATCTAGTAATGTTAACATTGTCAGTATTTTTAGTTTCCTTTAGGGAGGTAGCTAAGAACAATGGAAATAGACAGACATTGCCAGAGGAATTGTTTCAATTGACAAGTCTATTCAGAAATTAAGGTGCACATGATCTGCTTCCTAAGCAGAATTGCATTCCTTCTGGATGAGTATATAATTCAATGTCTAGAGAGGGATACAATGCCTTGTAGTTTGAAACTCCTCATTCGGTTACAACTCACCATTTTTCTCAAACCCTTTCCCACCCCCACTCCCTACCCCCGCCTGGGTTTTATTTACAGGTGTTCTGATGTGGGAAGTATTTACAGAAGGCAAAATGCCTTTTGAAAATAAATCAAACTTACAAGTTGTAGAAGCCATTTCTAATGGCTTCAGGCTATATCGTCCTCATCTGGCATCAATGTCCATCTATGAAGTTATGTACAGCTGCTGGCACGAGGTGAGTGTCCCTTACTTTCCTGCAAGCTCGTGGTCCCATCCGTGGATGGGAGACTTGATAACTGCAAACTTTACTCCAGACTCCACCACAAGGAAATGGTTTCTATTTCACCAGAAGTACTATTTCTACACAAAACTCTCACTACAGGTCATGCATCTATTGTGTTTTCAACAATGGTCTTTCACCTGAGGGATTTGGAGCATTTCCAAGTCTTTTCTTCCTGAGATTGGCTCTTACAGAAACTCTTGATGTCTCTAAAGCCTGGGAGATCAGATGTTTTACCACATTTAAGCTCGTTGATAGAACCAGCTTTGTTAAATTTCTATACTTAAAAAAGACAAAATAGCTTTCTTATTTATTTCTCTCATTTCATTTGTCTAGCTATTTCGAGGCTAAAAGTAGGGTTCCATCTCTCTTGGCAGCACTGAGGACTCCTGATAGAGATATTAAACCAGAAAAAGAGTGAGGTTTAAAAAAAATGAGATTTGAAGTATGCCAGAAACTACCATTTAGGAAGCTTGAAAACTCTGTCTCTTCTCTTGAAATACCAACCTTGAAAACAAGCTTAACCTCAAACTTAACCCACTGCCATTGAGTTGATTCAGCCTCAAAGCACCCCAAGAGAGCAGAGTAAGGTGGAACTGTGACGCTGTGGGCTGCCAGGACTGGGAATGGTTACCAGAGCAAAAGCCCCACCCTTTCCCCTCAGAGCAGCTGGAGAATTCAAACAGCTGACCTAGTTGCAGCTCAATGTATAAGTTCTATGGAGCATGATTGTTTTTAAATGGGCACGTGTTAGAGATTAAGTTAATTAATGATGTTCGAGATGTTAGTGAGCTGAAGTGGACAGGTATGAACCATTTTAAATCAGAAAGACATATAGGTTCCTATGCCAGGAATGACCAATTCAAGAGGAATGGCATTTCATTCATCACCCAAAAGTTCATTTCAAGGTCTATCTTTATGTACAATGAATGCTGACTGTGGCAGAATAATATCTATCCTCATCCAAGGAAATCCAGTCAATATAGCTATTACTGAATTTTAAGCATCAAACATAAAAGCTAGTGGTGGAAATTGAAGAATTCTACAAGTATCTTCAGTCTGAAATTAATTGAACATGCAATCAAGTTCCATTCATAAGTTATTGGCAATTAGAATGCAAAAGCTGGAAACAAAGAGGAAAAAAGAGTAGTTGGAAAATACGGTCTTGTGGATAGAAACAAAGCTGGAGACCACATGATAGAATTTTGCAAGACAAACTATTTCATTAGTAATACCTTTTTTTTAACAGCCCCAAAGGCAAATATACACTTAGACTTTAACAGACAGAACACATAGAAATCAAATTGCCTACATTTGTGGAGAAGCTCAATGTCAGCAGCTAAAGTCAAACCAGGGTTGACTGTGGAATAGACAATCAACTGCTCATGTGTAAATTCAGGCTGAAGCTGAAGGAAATTAAAACTAGTCCACAAGGGCCAAAATTTGACCTTGAGCATATCCCATCCAAATTTTGTGAACCTCTCAAGAAAGGATTTAATTCACTAAGCATAAATAACAAAGTCCTTATGATCTGTGTGATGACATTAAGAACATAATACATGAAGAAAATAAAAGGTCACTAAAAGCACAGGAAAGAAAAGATCAAAGTGAATGTCAGAAAAGAATCTTAAACTTGCTAAGACAAATGAATGAAATGAAAAAGTCACAGAGCAGAACAGAAAATTTCAAAGGACAGATTGAGAAGACATTCATTGCAAAGTATTATAATTAAATATTCAGACATCTAGAGTTAGAAAACTGAGAAGGAAGAAGAATCTGAACAACATATCTTATACTGAAATACCTCAAGAAAAAAATTTAAACCTTGAGTTGCAGTGTTGAAAGACTGTATGGGCAACATATTGCACAATGCAGGAAGCATCAAAAGAAGATGGAAATAATACACAGTCACTGTACCATAAAGAACTGGTGTGTCTTCTAATATTTCAAGGAGGAGCATATGATCAAGAACCAACCTTGAAGAAAGCCCAGGTTGCACTGAAATCATTAGCCAAAACAAAATTATTTCAGTTAGAATGCCTATTGAAATGTTTTACCAAGTCAGTGAAGCACTGGAAGCACTGACTTCTCTATACCAGGCCATTTGAAAGACAACTGTTTGGCCACTTAATTGGAAGAGATCCATATCTGGACCCATTCCAAAGAAAGGTGACCCAACAGAATGCTCAAATTATAAGACAATATCATTTATATCACTTGGAAGTAAATATTGGCTAAGGATCATCCAACAAAAGTTGCAGCACTTCCTTGACAGGGATCTGTCAGAAGCTCAGGCTGATTCAAAAGTGGAAATATAACAAAAGACATCAAAGCTGAAGTCAGATGGATCTTGGCTGAAAACAGAGCATACCAGACATATGTTTACTTTGTTTTATAGACCGTGCCAAGGCATTTGATTGTGTGCACCATAGCAAATTATGGATAGCCATCAGAAAAATGGATATTGCAGAACACGTCATTATGCCTCTTTATATCTTGTATATGGATCAAGAGGCAGTTGTGTGAATGTAACAGGGAATGCTGCATGGTTTCAAATCAGGAAAGGCGTGTGATTGGTTGTATGCTCTCACCATACTTACTGAATCAGTTTGTTGAACAATTATCAGAGAAGCAGGACTATGTGAGAGAGATGGTAGTATTGGGTCCAAGGGAGGCTTATTAACAACCTGTGCAATATGCACAAGACACAAGACATTATGATAAATGAAGGAAAGATTGAAGTTCTCGAGGACTTTAACTTATTGTATATACTGACGTATAAGCCAAATGTTTCAGCACATTTTTTCCAGCACATTTTAAAGCTGTTTTTGTGGTAAAATTAGGTGTCTTGGCTGATATTTGGGTCAACTTATACTTGAGTATGTATGGTACTTGAATCCACAATTGTGGAAACAGCAGTCAAGAGGCCAAATAACGCATTGCATTGTGGTTGGACTAAATCTGCAGCATGAGAGCTTTTTAGAATGTTGAAAAGCAAGGATGTCCCTTTGAGGACTAAACCATAGTGTTCTAATTCACCCCATTTATATGTGAAAGTTGGACATTGAATAAGGAAGATCAAAGAAGAATTGATGCATTTGAATTATGATGCAGGAAAAGAATAGTGAAAGGACCATGGACTACTGGAAGGGCAAGCCAATCTCTCTGGGATCGAGTGCAATCAGTATGCTCCAGGATGGCATGGGAAGATGTTGTCCCATTGACTTTGTACATGTTATTAGGAGATCGCTCTCCTTGAAGAAAGGCATCAGTTTTGATGAAGTAGAAGGACAGGGATCAAGAGGAAGAGCATCAACAAGATGTATCGGCAGTGGCTGAAACAATGGGCTCAACTCTAAGAACAACTCTGAAGATTGCACAAGAATGAGTGGTATTTCATTCTGTCGTACATAGGGGTGCGATAAGTTGGGGCCAACTTGGTGGTACCAAAAGAAGAGAAGGAAAGAGAAAGGGAGACAAAAATAGGTAGGGAGTACTGCACTTCTGATAAGGGTGATGAACATACTTGGGAACAAGAATGGCTGAACTAAGGAGTTCTGGAGGTACAATGACTTCATAAGTACTTCATAAGTACTCAACTGTTGGTCGGGAGGTTGACAGTTTGAACCGACCCAGCAGCTCTCTGAAGATCTGCTCCAGTGAAGATAACAGCCTAGAAAGCCCTTCAGAGCAGTTCTACTCTGCTACAGTGGGTTGCTTGGAGGAATTTAACAACAATAGTTGGAAACATGGTGAGCATATTTGATGTCACTAAATGATTCAAGTGAAGCTGGATGAAAGACAATGGCTTTGTTACTTGCAAACTGAACACACTCACTCTATCTATATATCTATCATCATCATCATCATCATCATCATCATCATCTATAATCTTCATCTCCTTAAAATCATAAAACCAAAATGCTTTCTGTCCTACTTCTGCCTTTTCTGGGCACTAACTCAACATACTCCTTTTTAAAAATCTCACTCCTCCATGAACTTGACAGTTTCTCTCTTTTCAACTGACAATTTGGGCCCCCAAAAAAAATCACTGCTCAATGATGAATTTCTTCCTGGCTGAAAAATAAATCACTGATTCCCATTTCACAAATACTAGAAAATTCAATATTTCAAGAGTCACGTATTTGTTCAGATTCTGGTGAAGTATTAATTTCTTATGAAGATCCCTTTACACAATAAACACTGCCTGATGGATGAAAATATATCACATATGATTAACTGCTCCTTGAGGACTCTTGACAGACAGGAAAATGTTAAATAAAATTTAGCAGGAAACTGATGTCTAAAAAGCACTTTTAGGTATTCATTCTCCATACATTCTTAATGACAAAAACTAAGTAAATTATTTTAAAATTATTTTGCAATAACCTATAAATAGTTATGGGATGTATATTATATAGTCAATGATTACATGTACATATATATAATATTTGTTGAAGATTTATTTTATCTGTGAAGAAGAGGCAGAGAAAGCTTATGGATGCTAATGGGAGGGCTAATATTCAACATCAATTTCAGAATGTAGTGAAATATTGATTGAAACACTGTCTGGGGTTATATTGATATATTTGATTGCAAAGTTGGTTTTATCAACACCTTTTAATGTAATATAAAGGTTCCAGGCCCTTAGTTGCTTCCAAATTCAAGTGTGATTACATTAACACTAAAGCATATTTCATTGCCTTCACCTATAAATCCCAGTCCTTTCAAAACCTCCAGAATTTAACTCGGAGTTTCAGGGGGAACTCTCACATGTGCTTCATGTTCTTATGCTCTGTCCTCCGGCTTACAAACTGAAGGCTTTGCGTGGTTAACATGCCTGGCTGGTTACCAAAAGTTTGAGATTGTATTCCACTCAGAAGTCTTCTGAAGAAAGGCTTGGTGACATCCTCCTAATAGCCAGTCATTGGAAACTCATTGCTACTCTGAGGTATGCGTGCTGCTGGAACTCACAGTGGACACAGTGGCAATTGGGTTTGTTGGTCTTGGTTTATCATCCTCATGCTTACTTGTACATCCCAGGAATTTCGGAAATGTAGACAGTGCCAGTTCTTCTTTAATCGTCACAGTGCCGAATTTCATCCCCTGATGAAACAGAAAAAAAAATGGCCCAATTCCTGGCCTATGGCAAGGGATTCTGTTGACAGAGCTTCAAGAGAGTAAATAACATATGTGTCCCTGGATCTATTAGGCCCTTATGACATCATGCCTTTGGCTCTCTGACTGAACTGCTTTCAGCAGCAAAGAGGCCCTTGTGGAGCAGTAGTTGAATGCTTGACTGCTAACCAAACATCTGTGGGTCAAGCCTACCATCCATGAGAAAGATATGGCAGTCCACCTTCATGAAGATCACAGCCTTGGAAACCCTGCAGGGCAGTTCTACTCTATGTTCTCAGTCCACTCTAAGTGAGAATAGACTCAACACAACAGGCATCACAGGGTCTGCTCAGGTATAGTAAAAACAAAACAAAACTGAACTACGCTTGGGAACATGGGACTATAGATAATCCCCTTGTCTCCACCTCCCTTTTTATTCTATGCATATCATTTCATTCATCAATTCATTCATCCAGGACAGTGCTGCTTAATAGACGTTTCTTTGATGGCATAATGTTCCAGATTGACATCGTCCAATGTGAACCACCTTTGGTTCATGAGCTCTTGGAAAGTGACGATTGTGTCAAAGTGGATTTTGCAGATATCACCACTTAATCATCTCACTGCTCAGAAAATATTCTCTTCCTTTTGTAGAGAAACAGCCTAGATCCTGGCCCCTGTTGGCTAGTTTCTGAGCTGGAGTCTGAGTGAGTTGTAAGGTGCGCTGACCACAACCTTTTCTCTTTTCCAGAAGCCAAAAGGTCGCCCTACGTTTGTTGAGTTGCTAAAGGCCCTCACAGAGATTGCAGAGACTTGATGATCTCAGATGGAATAACAACCCAAAAGGTCACTGTGCAAAATTGTCACAAAAGAAATTTGACACAGAATCACCAATGGTGAATATTTTGCTTTCGAGTGTTGGATATGGTGCAAATATCAAAGGCTTTTCAAACATTTGGATGTGCTTGAGAGACTTTGAAAACCCTTTTTCGAGAGGTAATATTTTCCATGCCCCTTATGTGAAGAAGAGAGAAAGACTCCTACTGGCCTTCAGGTTGACTGTTTTTCACAAAAATAGACCTGAGAGTCCCTGAAGATATATAATCAATTCATGCCTTGCAGGGTGAAGACATTTCTTTCTTGAAGGAGAGCAAATCTTTACCTCAGTGGTCCATATATAGAAGATGAAAATCAATTCTATCAATTCATGGATCAAAGGACCCTCCTCCTCAGAATTTCATGTTTGTGAACTGTACAGACTGACAGAAAATATGCCACATGAATATGAACATTCTTTTATAATCCCCACAGACATTCTTTGACAAATATGCTGTTTTGCACATATCTGATTATTTTGGAGATAAGTTGTTACTTTACGGTTCTAACTATTATAGGATGTAATCAAAGTTTCCTTTGAACATATCCCAGTGACATTTCTATATCTGTTTTCAGGAGTAACTCAAAAGCTAAATTTCAGTTCTGAGATTTCACATTGTGCACATGTAAAATTAGATCATTTAAAGGGGCTTGTTTTGTCATTAAAAGTTCCTCCAACATTGGCTTAAGCTGTTCTCTCTCGAGCACAAAGCAAGTGAAGCTTGTATATGAACATAGAGATAAGTTTATCTCAGTGAAAGTGGATCATGCATTTGTAGAAGGTAGAAAACTCCAAGTCCATGAGTCAGATAAATTGCTACAGGTTTTCCTAACTTACATAGCTATGAGGATGGACAAACATAATATCAACATGTTAGACCGTGGATACTGACTGTAGAGATCAATGAATCCACAGTTGGCAGGTAAAGCAGCCTGCTGAGTCACAGGTTCTAGAAGCTAATGACTCCTAGGATCAATGTGCAATATGGCAGGCTGCTGGCTCAAGTATGACCTGAAAATCACTGATGTTGAGTCAGATTCAGGATTCAGAGCATGCAATAGGCAGAATTTGCCAGAATATTCCAATATACATTAGTAGTGGGTCATACTTCTGAGGAAACTTTCATTCAATTGGTTGGCTGCTCATATCAAATGTCATCGTGGAAGTAATTACATAGTATCATAACTCATCATGGGACTGACAGCATCATTACTGTTAAATCACTGAGAATCATGGACCAGACAATTTGACATATAGTCTTACTTGTCATAGTCTATTCCTTATTAACTTGGCACCTGTGCACATATCCTTAAATCATATAAAATCTCTAAATAAAAATAAATTTAGCTCCATTTATATCTTGGGGGCAGGAGGGGAGGCTTAAGTAATTATGGGGGAAATTCCATTATAATTTTATTCTATGTCCATGGATTTTTTAAGCTCCCTTATTTTCCCTAAGTGAAGAACATAAAAATATAGGTCACAGCAGTAGCTATACCCAAGTTGGCCTTAGTATATGGAAGGCTTCATATCTACCATCATGGCCACTTTGCTCATGAGCCCAATAAACAATAACAGGAGTGGCTGAAGAAAAATGACAATGGTTTTTCACAGAATGGATGATCCTGTCCACTGGATTATTCAAATCCTCTGCTGAAGTAACTCTTTGATGAACACTCACGAGACACAAATATCCTCACTTCTTTGACCCATTCTGAGAAATCTGTCTATATACCTCTTCCTCATATCTTCTTATAACCAATTTTCCAATAATGTTCCTTCCAAGTCCCTGACAATTGGCCAGAGCCCATGAAATACAATTTCATATGTGAATGCTTTTCTTTTCAAGCAAAATGAAGCAGTAAGTGTACTCATTGGAGTAATACCTATAAAGAGGATTTCCCCTTCCCACTGTCTTTCAAGAAGGTCCCAGAAATGGGCAGCAGTGATGCTATTATCTACTTTTGGGTGGTGCCTGCATTTTGTTCAGAACCACCTATAGGCCAGGCACAAATTTTCTCTTCCGATTTTATTGATCATAAGAAACTCTCGATGAGATCATATCATAGGTGGCGAATAAGAGAATGAAGGTAATGTGACAGGAGGAGAGACCATGTGCTCTTGGGTTACTGCCTCATGCAGCTCCCTTGTACCTTCATGCTCTGCTTGAGCCTGATCTAGTGTAACCACTTCAAAATGCTTCTGGGCATGTCCCACTTTATAGATCTTTGGATAAGACAACACTGAGTTCATGGTGGACAGCTTTGGCTGCATGGTTGCCTGTGGTTGGACACTGGCTTTTTAAAAGTGGCTTTTTATCACCAAAGTCTCTTTAACTCCCACTAAACGCCTTTTCCTGCATCATACTGGTAGGAGAGTAACATACTGATATGATTCACCTATGATTAATTGTGAACAGGATTCCCTGAAATTCCATCCTGCTAAGTATAAGATGAGCCCTCTGAGAAGCAAGAGGGAGGAATCTTATTAACCACAAGAGCCACGAGGAAAGAGTATCCTCTGGACCTGAGATCCCTGCACAGTGAACTTCCCGGATCCAGAGGACAACTATACCATCAGAGGAATGCAGGAGGGTCAGGAGCCAGACATGGAACAGACTCACAGACTTCCAAGAGCTGGTAAAGCTGAGCGTTTCTGTGCGGGATGCTGGCTGGTCAAATAGGGTGCCTCTGGATACTTCATTAGGGGAGCCGGACGTGCTGGCCAAAGGAAGCAGAGCCGAGTGTCTTTAGGCTGAGGTCACTGAAGTAGGGTGCCTCTGGGCACTTAATTTTGGGAGATAGATTAGCTGACCTATCGGGCTTGATTGCAATGCTTTCAGGTTGAGGCTTACAACCGATCGTGTTCTATTCGATCATCCTTTGGCAGCCCTGGAAGAACTGGGCTGCCTAACATGTCCTGATGAATGACTCTATCCTGAGCATTTCTAACTTGCATTAGGACCTGTTAATTTCCTTAATAAACCCTCTAATCATGAATATTGTTGGTGAGTTCTGTGCAGCCATTGCACGTAGCCATGGGTGTTAGAACCTAGAGGTAAGAAAGAAAATTCCAATGAACACAATACACCTACCCAAAAGCTGTTTCTCAAGAACAGTTTTGTTATTTTCAGATGATTGCAAGACTTTAACCCCAAATCCTAAGGGTTTTTTTTCACTGTTATTCACCAATAAGAATTAGTCAAAGATTCCAATCTGTATTTCTATCTTCCAGTGACACATCAAACACCATTGGGTTAGATCATATGATCCCACGTGACAAGAAACTTGCAAGCAATCTGAACATGTTGCAGAGCCTCTCTTGCTCTAGGCTTATGTTAATCCAGGTAGACTAGAGAAACAAATTCATAGACATGCATATGTGTATAGGAAAGTACAGGTGCTTTATGTATAGGTGCAATTAATATCCCAGCCCAGTCCACATCAAATCCATAAATCTGATATTAGCCCATATGTCTGATAGCAATCTATAAAGTCCTCTTCAGACTCAGGAAAAACATGAAATAATGCCAAATATAGGAAGATCACAGACCAGTGGTGAAAAGTCTTGTGGATCCAGTGGCAGTGTAAGCATCTCAGAACTGGCAGGAATCTCCTTGTGGTTCTTCCAGTTTATGGCTCTAGTGTAGTTTCATGTCAGCTACACTGTCTCCCAAGGAATGAGCTGACAGAGAGTATGTATCCCGCCTCCAAGGAGGAATACAGGAGTTCCCAAACTCCTCAGGGGAAAGCCATGCCCATACAGAAGACTAATTGGCTATGATCTCATTGATAGGATAGACTCTGCCCCTTCACTCTTAATTCTCTCAAGTTAGCAAACAATGATATAGTTACCACTGCGGCCCACTGAAAACTAGCAACTTTTTTCAGTCATTTGCTGCATAGACTGGAGTAGCACACCCAAATAAGGAATATGTCCAATTGAAAGTCCAAAGAGGGCCATCAGGGATTTGTGCCTCCTTTTTTACTTGGGGAAAGGCCCAGATATTAATAACTATTCTTCACCTTAGTAGAGGAACCTCGGTGGCATGGTAGTTACACGTTGGGCTGCTAACTGCAGGGTCAGCACTTTGAAACTACCAGGCACTCCATAGGAGAAAGGCATGCTTTGTACTCCCCAAAGAATTACTTTTGGAAATCCCCAGAGGCAATTCTACCCTGTCCTATAGGATCACTATGATTTGGTTAACTCAATGGCAGGGAGTCACCTTCGCAGGAATAGCTTGATGTGCCCCACAACATTGACCTGCTATAAATTTCCCTGATTGGAAGGTGCTTGAATTTTTGCCAGGTTAATTTCCTAACTTTGAAGATATAAATGTCTTACCAATAAGTCTAGGGTAGCAGTTCTCAATCTGTAGGTGGTGACCCTTTGGGGGGTGCGGTTCAAATGATCCTTTCCTAGGGGTTACCTAAGATCACTGGAAAACACATATTTCTGATGGTGTTAGGAACTGAGACACTACTTCTCTATCAGTCTCCAGGTGGGTCCACCCACATGCAGATACAACCGCATACAAGTACCCAGCAAGATGACATCACCACAACAATCCCATCACATACACCCCGTACAAATACAGGTGTATGTGACAAGGTTGGCACCATAATGTACTTATGCAGATCAGTTACACATGTGTAGAGAGCAGCTACTGTGTAGAAAGCTTTTTACTGTGTAGAAAGTTTATCTATGTGGAGATAAACTGACACTTCACAAAGTATAATTACTAGGTAAATGTAAAATCATGTCGTGTAAAATCATTAGCTACTGAAAAAAAATCTGTACCTGGAAACTTAATTTGGATGCTGATCAGTCTTTTTATATTTAGCTGTGGTTGATCTGAATACTGTCTGCTTGTGATAGTAACAGGTATGCCTAAAAAAGCAACAACACAGAATGGTAAGTCATAAAAAACTTTAATGAACTGTATTGACTGAACTATGTCCTGTATCAACTTTTATATTATCAAAGACATCATTATGTATTATTTTCATTAGCAAACCACCCCATGACAATGAATCATGTAAAGAAGAATGTTAAGAAAAGAAAATATAGTGAGGAATTTTTACAGTTCAGGTTTACCTCAGAATTATAGTAGGAATTGAGAAACCACAATGTGCTAATTATTATGAAATTCTATCAGCCAATTTATGAAGCCAAACAAACTAAAATGCCATTCTGATAGGAAGCATCTGAGTTTTGTTGGTAAGGATACCAACTATTTTAGAAACTAAGCTCCTGGACTCCAGAAAGTCAGACTTGACACTGGTAGCAAGTACCACAAACAAAACCTAGCAGCTGTTGAAGCTTCATATTTGGTGACACTTAGAATCACCAGAGCGATGAAACTTCACACCATTGCTGAGGATTTACTTTTGCCAGCAGTCAAAGACATTCGTTGAGTTATGATCCGATACAAATTTGTTATGAAATTGAGTGCAATTTGTTTATCTAGTGACAGTCCACAGAAGAATAGATGACATACCTGTTCATCTTGCTATTCTTGTTCAGGTAATCCAGGAAATTAAATCTGCTCCATGACCAATATTCAATATTGATGAATCTGCAGACATTGCAAACTGTTCACAGTAACTGGTTTACATGAGGTATATTCATGGTGGCAACTTTAAAGGTGAATTTCTTTTTTGCAAACCTCTTGAAACAACAACTGCTGCATGTGATGTAGCTGACACAGTTGGTTCATTTCTGAAAGAGCATAAGCTTTCTTGGGAGAAAGTTTGTGGTGTTTGCATAGAGGGTGCTCCAGCTATGCGAGGACGTCGATCTGGAGTTCCATGATTGGTGTTGAATGTGTCACCAGAAGTTATCAGAACTCACTGTATGATTCACTAGCTAATATTAGCAACGAAGATGCTATTTCACATTGAAGTGAGATGGTTGTTGAGAGGAAAAGTTTTAAAACACATTTCTGAATTTCACAAGGAACTCAAAACGTGTTTTAATCAGAAAGCAAGACTGCAGTTCGAAGCACTCCTCAGCGATAAAAGTAAACCGCAGAAAATAACTTACTTGGTTGATATCTTCGTCATCTTGAATAAGTTAAAAAAAAAAAAGACCCAGTCATTCCAAGTGAAACTTCAGCTTTGAAGAAAAAATGGGATGAAAATAAAATTTTCATGTTGCTTACCTTATCTGCTTTGTCTGAGGAACATGACATTGAACCAGACAAAAGGATTGCGATGATAATTTCTAGGAAAGAACACTTGCACATGCATGCAGACGAAGTTTCATTGTACTTTCAAATCTGCCTGACACCCCATTTACCCTTGCCAGAATCCCATTCGCAGTCAAGTTGAAGGTGTTCCTGAGACAGCATAAGAGGAGTTCATTGAACTCATTAACCGTGATGCAGTCAGAACTGAGTTCTCTACAATGCCGTTACAAAATTCTGGATCAAGTGTTTGCATTCATGTCCTGTTGGAAGACTGTGTTGCACCTTCTTCTTCCACTTCCAACAACATCTTTTTGTGAAACAGGGTTTTCTAGTTTGTTGGTTATCAAGTCTAAATACAGAAGTAGACTTGTTGTGGAAGATGATCTTCGTTGTGCTTTTACAAAGACTCCTCTGAGAATTTCTGATCTGTTCAGAAAGAAGCTATCTAAATCTTCTGACAGACGTTGGCTTTTTATGCATACTGTCTCAAAACGTAGCAATGCAGTTAACTGTTGTTATATTAAGACTGCTACCCGTGCTACATCATGCTTCAAGACAAATTTTCATTTATTTTTAATTAGAAATAAATATTTCACAATATATAATTACAGATTGTTTTGTGATTACTGTATTTTTCAGACCATAAGAGGCATCTTCCCCCCCTCCCGAATTGGGGGTAAAAACAAGGGTACATCTTATGGTCCAGAGGTGTGGTACCCCAGAACATTTTAGTATACTGGTAGTATTTGGTTCAGAATTTTTTTTCCTGTTATTCTGCTCTAAAAGCTGGGTGTGTCTTTTAGTCAGGTGTATCTTACGGTCCAAAAAATATGATAATCACTATGCTTTAATTATGTTCCATTTTTAACAATGAAAATACATCCTGCATATCAGATAACAGTAGCAAAATGACAGTTATGAAGTAGTCACGAAAATGATTTTATGGTTGGGGGTCACCACCACATGAGAAACTGTATTAAAGGGTTGCGGCATGAGGAAGGTTGAGAACCGCTGGTCTAGAATCATTGATTCTTCTTTCTTACTTTTTTTTTTAGTCTGCGTAATGCCATTTGGTGTAATGGTCCAGTGTGGTGTTTTGTGGCAAGAAAGGGCAAAGTCCTTGCACGCTAAATGATGACATTGTCTAGAGGTACAATAGTACCTGCAGGTGTATTGCTGGCCTTGCACTACTGTTGCTGGTATTTCTTCAGAATTGGAAGGTTAAAAGCAAGATCTTACCCAGATCAATGGTTACAAAGTAGGTAGCAAGATCCACTGCCGTTAGACTCATCAGCTAGTGAGAGATTCCCAAGTTCACTTCCACTGGGTTGATGCCAACTCATAGCACTGCCACAGGGCAGGGTGGCACTACCCCTGTGAGTTTTGGAGACTGCCACTCTCTGCAGAGGTAGAAAGTTCCATCTCTCTTCCCACCCCTTTACTAGGTGCTATGATCCACTGTCTTGATGCAAGAGCCATCGGGGGGTTTGCGTACACCTCAGAGGCCAGTAAAGTGGAGATGTGTTGGGAATCACCACTGTAGATGATGGCGGTAATCTCTTCACTTCCTCCGAGAAATGTGGTTTTTAAACCAGACTGTTTGGGGTTGACTCTTTCCTTAGGAATCTGTGAATCAACAGGGGCTCACAGTGATCTGATAGAGGAGTAGAATGACCCCTGTGGGTTTCTGAGGCTGGAGGTAATTCTTTACACAAATAGAAAGCTGCTTCTTTCTCCCTCAGAGCACTGCTGACCTTCCCGTGCATCTTGCAACCATTATGCTACCGGGCTCCTGGCGACAGGCAGTGCTAATTGTTTCTACTGCTTCTTTTCCCACTGTCACAGCCCGTATTCCAAGTGCCCAGGGTCCAAGATGGGGGTTCTGGGACGTCTGGATGATCCCTGGGAATAGAGGTGGTGATTCGAGTCAGAAGGTTAAAGAACATTGTCTGAGTATGCCTTTTCTTTCTTGCTCATGCATTTCTTACTAATATTTCACTAATATTTTTTTGGTCCCTGAAGCTGCTTATTGACTTTAGCAAATCACATGCTGGAATACTATCTATATTTTACATTACTAAGAAAAGATATTAAAAAGTAAAACTGATGCCTGTAAATGTGGTTGGCTATAGTTCGAATGCACCTACCTGTTTCAGCTTTTCTTGAGATAGAACTTGCCTCCATCCCTACTTCAAAATTATGATTGTCTTTAAGACCACCATTAGATCTGCATTAGAACATAAATTCTGAGCACTAGGCTTGCCAACGGCTGTGGTTTACAGTGAAAACCTTAAATCCACTTGAGTCTCCAAATATTCCCCAGTATTCTTTCTAACCATTAGCCAGCACCGGTGTGAATAGTTTTGCTCTCAGTGTATTTGCAAGTGGATTGCTACCACTTCCCTTGCCCATGGAGGGGTATCCTGTCCTTCAGGGTCTTGCCGGAGTGTGCCCTTGATGGAGTTTAGTGCACTAGAGCCCACAGGCTCAGTATTCATACTCTGACTGACTTGGTCGGAGGACCCTTGTGGGCAGAAAGCTGTTTGTTCCTCAGGCAAATGGAACAGGACCAACACATTCATGGGCCAAGGTCATGGAAGGATGACAAGCCCAGCCCGGGGTGCTGATTAAAACACTGTTGATCTGTCTTTTTATCTGAAATAGTATGAACACTACTAGAGATACAAACGCTGAACCAGATTGGTTCAACCCCTGAGAGACAATGTAGTCACCAGCTTGCATCTCAAAGATCAAAAAGGTTTGAGAGTTTATGGTTTGCAGGAGAAAATTTATATACAAAAGAGGCAGACAAAAATTCGGTCCTAGGGCAGAAGAGCGTCTCCAAATTCAAACTGTCACAAAACGATGATCGGAGGCAGACCAACATATCATGGTTGCAGGTAGGATTACAGAAGCTGGAGAGGGACTGCCGCCGATCAGAGCTGGGTGACAGCTTCCTTTGTTCTCCATGTTCTATTTAAGGTGCCCAGTTTCTGTGACTCCTCAGACACCATTATAACCTCTTGCTAATAGTCTCCTTTACCCAGATGATGTGTCTATATCTTACCTTTGTCCAGTTAGACTTGATAAATGTGTCATTATAAATTATATTTGAATTTGGAGTCTTTCTTCTACCCTAGAACAGATTTTTAAAAATAAATGATTTTATTAAGGACTTTACAGCTTTTATAACAATCCATGCATTGATTATATCAAGCGCATTTGCACATATGTCACCATCAGCTTCTCTTTTTCCCCTCCTTCTTCCTGCTGCCCCTTTGTGACCTTTGATAAATTATTATTATTTACATTTCCTACATTGTCCACTGTCTCCCTTCACCCAAGATTCTGTTGTTCATATCCTGGGGGTAGGAGAGCAAGTGTTATATGTCAATCATTGTGACCTCTTCCCCCATTACCTTCCTTCTTACACCTACCCTCGTGGTATCACTACTCCCATTACAGTTCTTGGGGAGTTTTCTGCCCAGAATTCTGAGTATCGGGAGCGCTTCTCTGTACCAGTGTACATGCACCAGTCTAACCGGATTTGTAAGGCACAACAACTGCGTTCATGATAGTGAGGGGAACGAAGCATCAAAGAACAAGAGGAATGTTGTGTGTTCCATCATTACAGTAGTGTACACTGGCTGGCTCATCCCTTCCTCGCGATTCTTCTGTGAGAGGACATCCAAATGTCTACAGATGGGCTTTGGATCTCCCACCCCACTGTCATTTACATCAATATGATTGTTTATTTTAGGTCTTCTAATGCCTGATATCTGATCCTGTCAACACCTCATGAACACATAGGCTAGTATGCTTCTTCCATGTGTGCTTTGTTGCTTCCCTGCTAGATAGCCATTTGTTTGATGTCAAGTCTTTAAGACCCCAGATGCTATTATCTTCTAATAGCCAGACACCATCAATTTTCTTCAGCACATTTGCTTTTGCACACTGTGACGGTCATGTGCTTATCTCACTTTTCTGATTGAGATGCAGGGGTGGAGTCTGGACTATTAATCTGGAGATAGCCATTGAGTAGCCAATGAGGTCTCTGTGTGGGCATGGCTTTCTCCTTAGACTTCTAAGAAATCTTACGATATTTCCCTCATGGAGATGAGAAGCTATCTTCCCCAGTTGTTGGGAGTGAGTCTCAGAGAGAACAAACTATGGACAAGACAAGAGTGCAGTGTCCCAGGAACTGGGGGAGCAGGAGGAGAAGTCACATGGCCTTACCCTGATGGAACCAGACCTCTGAAGCTAGAGAAGCCACGTGGAGACCTCTGCCAGCCCTGAGTCGCTTCTACCACCACTGGATGCTGTTGGTGGACCCTGAACCCTGAAGCAAGGAGCCATGGGGAGACCCCTGCCAGCGCCAGGACTCTGCACCCACCGACCTGTGACTTCATGAGTCAGAAGGAGATGTTCTAGACTAGTATCGGGCATATGGGCTAATATTGGACTTATGACTTTGAACTGGACTGGGTTAGAATGTGTTCTTAATGTCCTATTCCTCTTGTATATAAACTGTACCCTTATATCCATATGCATATCTATCAATTTGTTTCTCTAGTCTACCTGGACTAACACACACACATTTTGACTTCAGCAATTGTGTTGGGAAGTTAAGCATCACAGAATGCCAGGTTATTAGAACAAAGTATTCTTGCATTGAGGGAGGACTTGAGTAGAGGCCCAATATAATCTGCTAGCTTGCTACTCAGTACATAAATATATACACAAAGACTTATACTGCTATCATGTTAATATATTAATTATATGTTATATGTTGATATATGTATATATATATGCCTATATTTATACTTAGGGATAAATATATTTTGCCTCATAGTATTTTCTTCTATTTCCTTTATTTTCCACCTGTCTCACTATCACCTAGAACAGATCTTAATAGAAGAATAAAGAGATAGGTGTACAACTCTTTGAAACATATTTAAGCCATTGAATTGTATGCATATTACATTATATATCAATACGTTTTTAGTAATTAAAAGATAGGATTATAGCACACATTTGTTTGTAAATACTTTGATGCATAAATATTCAGATATTTGATAACTATTTTAGTGTAATTTATTTAACACAATTGTTCTAAATTCTTCAAATATTTATTTTATGCATTTAAAGCCATACTATGAAAAAGTTTCATTTGCATTAGAAAGGTCTTTGAAATAGATTCAGAGTCTCTACATTAAAATAGATGCTTCTGCTGGACCACACACATAACCTGCTAGGTACTAATCATAGTTGCACAATCTGCTGTCGGTTTGAGACTTAGGAGTGCAGGGGTGGAGTTTAGCCTGTGGATCAGGTCTCAGCTTGATAACCTCATGTGGAGGGGCTCAGGACATAGTTTGTTGGAGGCAGACACAGGCTCACTCCCTGGAAGACATCCCAGCTGAGAAGACACATGGAGCGATGCTAGAGTCTGAGAGTTGAAAGAGCCACGTGGAGACTCCTGCCAGAATTGAGAGGTTTCTGCTGCCCCTGGATTCACAGGGTTTCCCATCCTTGGATCTGTGACAGTGCTCCCTGCGTGTCATCTTGAGCATATGTGGGAACTTTCAGGTTCAATATCACTCACAATAACTCAGGTAAGCTCTAAATGGCTGCCACCCTTTCCCCACCCCACACTCCCAAGTTCCACGACTTTATCATGCTTTGCTGCAGAGTTTATCTGATCATGGCTGTTTTCCAAATTGGGGCATTCATTGTAAGTGAGGTAACCCCCTCCAGAAGTCCAAAACACTAACCAGAGCCAAAGTGGCCCCTCCCGCCTTAGAAATACCTTCAACCCAACGCTCCTGCCTTTACCTGTCTAACACCATTCCCCTTCTCCTCACCCAAAATCACTGGGTTAGAAAACATGAACTTTCCACCCCCTTTGGTTCTCACACATAAGGACCATTTGAAAGATTTAGGGGGGTGCGGAGGGGGGAATTGGGCTGACTGTGGCAGGGTACTGGTTGCCCAATATGATGATTCTAATTGCTATCACTTAATTGTTCATCTGAAAAATGTTGCCTTGGCAAATACGGTTTTACATATATTTTTTACCATAATAAAATAAAAAAACAAAAGCAACAAATCCTAGTGTACCTTCTTCCCCCCTTCACCTCCTTCTGACTGAACTGCTCTGAGGGGCTCAGGGAGTCTCAGTCATTTTAAAGCAAAGCACCTAGTTTCTCTTCAGTTTTATGCTCTTTTAAGAATTATCTATATAGGATCTAATTGAAAGCAGCAAGTCAAAAACTTAAATATGAACTTTAGAGGGCCATGAGTTTCATGAGTGGGAAGAGCAATTCAGGAGCTAAGGGTGAGAATGGCCATAAAATTAGAAGGGAGTAATCAATGTCACCATAATTCAAATGTCTTGATATTTCTTCAGTCTTCCTATTTCAATGCCCGACTTCCACTTGCATATGATGCAGTTGAAAATATCATGGCTCTGGTCAGGTGCACTTTAGACCTCAAAGTAACAATTTGCTTTTCAAAGATTTACCTAGTACATTGTATTTACCTAATACAAACACAATACCTAATACAAATGCAGCAAATTTATCTAATATAATGTGTCATTTGATCCGTTGATTGTTACTTCCACAAACATTGACTGTGGATCCAAGTAAGATGAAATTCATGGAAACTTTAATTTTTTTCTCCCTCAGTCATGCTATTGCCTACTGGTCCACTCGTGAGTATTTTGATTTTCTTTACATGGGTTGTGATTCATACCGAAGGCTGCAATCTTTGATCTTTATCAACAAGTTCTCCAAGCTCTCCTTACATTCAGCAAGCAAGGTTTGCTGTCATTTGCACATCACAGGTTGTTAATGAGCCCTTCTCCAATCCAGAAGTTGTGTCTTCATATAAGCTAGCTTCTCTACTGACCTGCTTAGCATACAGATTGAATAAGTATGGTGAGAGGGTACAACCCTGAAACACACCTTTCCCAATTTCAAACCATGTAGTAGGTCCTTGTTCTGTTCCTCTTAATCCATGCACAGTTTCTACATGAACATAATGGAGTGCTCTGGAGTTCCCCCCTTTTTTTCCCAAGGCCATCCAAAATTTGGTATGATTCACATAGTCAAATGCTTTTGCATAGTCAATAAACACAAGTAAACATTTTTCTAGTCCGCTCTGCTTTCCACCAAGATCCACCTGACATCAGCAATGATACCTCTTGTTCCGTGTCCTCCTCTGAATCTGATCAGAACCCCTGGCAGCTCTCTGTCACGCTACTGCTACAATCTTTGTTGGGTGATCTTCAGAAAAATTTTACTTGTGTGAACTCAATGACATTGTTTTATCATGTGCACATTCTGTTCAGTCACCTATTTGAATGGGCACAAATATACATCTCTTCTAGTCAGTTGACCAAGTAACTGTCTTCTCAAATTTCTTGGCACAGATGAGTGAGTGCTCCCAGTGCCTCATCAGCTTGTTAAAACAGTTCCGTTGGTATCCCATCAATTCTTCGAAACATTTTTTGGTTCGTTGGTTTTTGGCTAATACTTTCAGTGCTGCTTAACCTTCTTCCTTCAGTACCACTGGTTCTTGCTCAAATGCAAGAATAGTGCGATGTCATTTAGCTCTTTTTGATACTGTTACTTGGGCATTCTTTCTATCCTCTTCTGGTGCTTCCTTCATCACTAAATATTTCACTCAATCTTTTAATAATGCATCTGGAGACTTGATGTTTTTCCTAAGTATTCCCAGTTTAAAATATGTGGAGGGGTTTTTCCTTTTTGGTTTTCTGACTAGATCTTCACACATATTATAATGTTTTACTTTATGTTCTAGATCTACCCTTTGAAACTTTTTGTTCAGTTCCTTGCCTTCATCATTTCTTTCATGTTATTTAGCTATTCTATGGAGAGCAAGTTGCGGGTCCCTTCTGACATCTATTTTGATCCTTTTTTTCTGTCCTGTGTTTTTAATGACTTTTTGCTTTCTTCATGAATGATGTTCTTCATGTTTGCTTACAATGATCAGGTCTTCTGTCATTAGTGTACAATGTGCCAATCTGACCTTGAGATGGTCTTGAAATCCAGGTAGCATAGACCCATGTACTTGTTGCTTTCATGTACTTGTTTTCATTTTCTCCAACTTCAACTTGAACTTACACGGAACAGTTTATTGTCTGTTCCACAGTCAGTGTCTGGCCTGGTTTTAGCTATTGATACTGAGTTTCTCCATCATCTCTTTCCAGCAATGTAGTTCATTTGGAGAAATCCATGTGTATATTTGCCTTTTGTGTTATTGAAAATAAGTATTTGCTATGAATAAGTTGTTGGTCTTATAGATTCCACCATGGGATCTCCAACTTCTATCGCCAAGTCCTTATTTTCCAAATACTGTTCCTTCCTTTTTGTTTTCTATTTTTGCATTCCAATCACTGATAGTTATCAATGCATCTTTATTGGATATTTGATCAATTTCAACTGATGGTATTGTAGAAATGTTCAATTTTTTCATCACTGACTTTGATGGTTGGTGCATAAATTTGAGTCACAGTTGTATTGAATGAATTTCTTTGAAAGTGGGTATATATAATCCTATTACAGACAGTATTATAATTCAAAACAGACCTTCAAAAATCGTTTTTGATGATGAATGCAACAGCATTTCTCTTGATTATTTAATCCTTGCATGGTGTGGCAGTCATGTGCTTATGTTAATTTTATGATTGAAATATAGGGGTGGAGTCTAGCCTGTTAATCTGGAGATAGCCATTGAGTAGCCAATGAGGCCTCTATGTGGGCATGGCTTTCACCTGAGACTCCAGGGAAATCTCACGATATTTCCCTCGTGAAGATGAGAAGCTATCTTCAGCAGTTGTTGGGAGTTAGTTTGAGAGATGATTAACCACAGGCAACACATAATGGTGGCGGCTGGGAGCCTGGAGTAGCTGGTGGAGAGACCACACGACTTAGCCCTGATGAAGACAGACCTCTGAAGCTGGAGTGGCATGCTGTTGATGGACCTGAGCCCTGGAAGCGAGGAGCCATGGGGAGACCCCTGCCAGTGCCAGAATTCTGCACCCACTGACCTATGACTTCCTGAGTCGGAAGCAGACTTTATAGACTGATTTCGGGCATATGGGTTATTATTGGACTTATGACTTTGCACTGGACTGGATTGGGATGCCATATTAGGGTCACATTTCTTTTGTATATAAACTCTTTCCTTATACCTATATGCATGTCTCTGAAATTTGTTTCTCTAGTTTATCCGGACTAACACACATGGTAAACCATATGATTTTTCTGATTCAACATGTCCAGTTACAATACATTACAGCCTACTAACATCTAGAATATCTATCTTTATGCACCCCATTTCATTTTCAATGACTTCAATAGCTTTCTTTGATTCATATTTTGTACACTCCATGTTCCAGAAATGAGTTAATGAGAGGTTATTCCAGTAGCAGTTACATTAGAAAACCATTGTTTTAGACCAGTTCATCTCAGACTGAGGACCTGTTAAAATGCAGATTCTGATTCAGTAGGTCTGAAGTGGAGCCTCAGATTCTGTTTTTTAATAGGCTCATGGGTGATGCTAAAGGTGTTGGTCTTTGGACCATATGCTTCTTCTTAGGGCTAGATTTGGCCTCCTGCTTTCCCCAACGTTACAATGGCTAACAGGATTCAAGGAGAGAGAAGCTGTCTTATGAGTAAGTGGAAATATTTTCAAGCTGTCAATCCCATTACATATGGCAATAGTTTGCTTTCTAGCAAGCAATGTATTTACCTATTAAAAGTTAATGATGCTTCTACCACCAATGGATCCATAAGACTCTCCATCTGCTGGCTTGTGACCTTCTTGCATTCGGTGTCATTGCATGTGTTGCATGAGTCTGGAGAGGAATTCATAGACTGGTATTGGACATATGGGCTAATATCAAACTTATGGACTTGAACTGGACTGTTCTGGGGTATTTTCTTGATATGCAATTGCTTTTTATATAAAGATCTTTCTTATACATATAAGTGTCTATTGATTTGTTTCTCTAGTCAACCCAGACTAACACACCTATTTATATAGGATAGACAAGAGAAGAAAGCTTACAAAGAAATCAATGGAACCAATAGTTCCAGAGAGACTTAGGGAGAGGAGAAGGTAGGGGAAGGGAACGGTGAGCAAACAACATCATAGACAGGGAAACAACTAGGGAATTAAATCAAGAGTGAAGAGAATGTAGAGATCCTGGGAATGTTGGAGCAACAGCAATCTAGCTGAGAGGAATTACTAAGAGGCAGAAGAAGAGGAGCAGGATGTTGGGGCAGGAGGAAGGTAAAAGGAAACAGAGGAATGATCTTGGCAGCAAAATAGAGGTATGTACATATATTTATGACAATTCACTGAGTTAGTAGATGGACTTTGGGCCTCTGCTCAAGTCCTGCCTCAACACCGGAATACTTTGTTCTAACAACCTGGCATTCTGTGATGCTCACTCTCCTGGCAGAATTGTTGAACAGAAAATGGGTGCATAAGAAAATATGACAAAGAAAGCAGATGGTGCCTGACTATCAAAAGATAAATGTCTGAGGTCTTAAAGGCTTGAAGTTAAATAAGTGGCCATCTAGCAGAGAAACAAGTCCACATGGAAGAATCATGCCAGTCTGTGGGATCATGAGGTATCGACAGGACTGGGTAATAGGCATCAGAAGACCCAAAACAAACAAACAAAATATATTGTTGAGAATTAAAGGGGTTGAGCAGAGACCTCAGACCCATCTATAGACAATGGGCCATTTCCTCATGGAAGAGTTACAAGGAAGGGATGAGTCAGCCTGGGTCTAGTAAAGCACCCATGAAACACACAGTATTCTTCTGGTTCTTTAAGGCTTTCTTAACTCACCCCCCCCCGCCCCCACTACCATGACCCCAGTCCTGCCTTTCACTACAGGCTAGGATAGAGCATGTACACAGGTACAGATAAGAGATAAGCACTCAGGATACATAGAATCCAGGAACAAGAATGGGAGTAGTGACACCAGGAGGGTATGGAGAAGATGGGGAGAGGATCTGAGGAAGGGGGAACTGATGATCAACACATAACCACTCCAACCCTCTACCCCAAGGGTACAAACAGATATCGTGGGAGAAGGGAGAAAGTCATTGGTGTAAGGTATGAAAATATTAATAATTTATAATTTATCAAGGGGTCATGAGGGTGGGAGGGGGAGGTAGGGAAAAATGAAGAACTGATACTGTGGTGGTCATGCGCTTATGTTAATTTTATAATTGCGATGTAGGCGTGGAGTCTAGCCTATTAATCTGGAGAGTAGCCAATTGAGTAGCCAATGAGGCCTCTGTGTGGGCATGGCTTCCTCCTGAGACTTCTGGGAAATCTCGCAATATTTCCCTAATGGAGATGAGAAGCTATCTCCCTACTTGTTGGGAGTGAGTCTCAGAGACAATGAATCACATAAAAGACAAGATGGCAGCATCTGAGAAGCTGAAGGAGCTGGAGGAGAAGCCACATGACCTTAGCCTGATGGGGACAGATCTCTGAAGCTAGAGAAGCCACATGGAGAGCCTTGCCAGCACTGAGTTGTCTCTACCACCACTGGATGCTGTTGATGGACCCTGAGCCCTGGAAGTGAGGAGCCATGGGGAGATCCCTGCCAGTGGCGGGATTCTGCACCCACTGACCTGTGACTTCGTGAGTCAGAAGGAGACGTTATAGACTGGTATTGGCCATATGGGCTAATATCGGACTTGTGACTTTGAACTGGACTGAGTTGGGATGTTTTCTTAATGTCCTATTTCTCCTGTATATAAACTGTAGCCTTATATACATATGCATGTCTGTGGATTTGTTTCTCTAGTCTACCTGGACTAATACAGATACCAAGGGCTCAACTAGAAAGTAAGTATTTAGAAAATAATGATGGCAACATATGTACCAATATGCTTAATAAAATTTATGTATGAATTGTTAGAAGAGCTATAATAGTCCCCAATAAAATGTTCTTTTAATTAAAAAAAATGTTAACCCCAGTCCTCTCTCTCTGCCTTCTATTATGGAGAGCTAAAATATTCTCTTTTCTAGAATCTGTTACTGAAAGCATATGCATATGAGAAAGTTCATAGTCAGATGCAGCCACAAATGATTGAGGAAGGTTTCTCTTCCCCCACCAAAAAGCCCAACTCTCATGTGGAGGAGAAACATTCTCTCTAAGACACACTGCCTTTTCTAGCCTCATCATGGCTGTTAGACATGGCCCTGCCTTGTGACTGAGGGTGAAGACTTATAGACAGGGGTGCCAAGTATGATAGAAGACACCTGGAAAACTTGAATTTCACATCAGCCATGAATGATTTTCAGTGTAAGTGTTGCGCATATCATTCAAAGACAGCAAGGCGTCCCTGTTTCAGGTTTGTTTTGCACATGAGACTGATGGTGCCACATATGTATGAAGAGGGTATGAAAGGTTTCTGAGCCACATAAATGAGGCTCTCAAGCAGGGCAGCTTCTTAAGCAAGTCAGAAAATGACTTGACAAAGCAAGGAGGGAAGTCAACTTGGGTTTTATGGTGGGTAAGAATTGGGCCTGGGGTGGGAGGCTTTCATGAGCTATTTGGGCTTATGTGGTCTCCACTTCCCATCAAAGGAGGAAACACCTGAATTTTCCTATTTGCTTCTCCACAAGTAGGACAGAAGATGAGATAATGATGTCTCAAAAATGGAGGCAGACTCTTACAATAAGTATATTCAAATATTGAATGAGACATAATTATCCTTAAAAAGTATTCACTCAAAATGATGATGGCAACATATGTACAAATATGCTTCACACAATTAATGCATGTATGGATTATGATTAGAGCTATATGAGCCGCCAATAAAATGACTAAGAAATATACATACACAAATAATAATAAAATAAATAAACCAAAGAGATATGTATTCACTCTTTATCTGAAATTTAAATGTAACTGGGCATGGAGTGTTTTCTTTTTTTGTTTTGGGGCATCATTGCCACCTGGTGGGAGTAGGAGGCCCAGTCTTGCTTCTGGAGAGCTGCTGCTGGATTTGAACCACCAACCCTGTGGGCCGCAGTCCTGCACACAACCACTATACCACCGGGTTCAGTGTTTTCTTTGCAAAATATAGTAACCTTACCTATAGAACAAGGAGAAAGATCTCAGGTCCCTCCTACCAAGTGACTGCTCCAGTCCTGAATTTCCCACTTCTAGATTTCTTGTTGCATGCTCTTTCTCTAAGCTACCATTCATCTGGCTTTCAATTACCTGGAGTCAAGCTCATTCATAAATGGTACATCTTGCCTAACACTTCTGATGCAGCTATTTTTCTATACATTTCTAGATAGAAATCTCTATCAAAACAGTTTTTTTGCTAGTAATTTTGCTAGTAATAATACCTATGATCAGATCCAAGAACTACCGGCATCCAAATCTAGGCTTAGTTCTTCCTAGCTTTCTAAGGACTGACTGCACCAACTTGTGCTTCATTATCTAGAAATTGGGAATCATGGACCATATCTGACAGAGAGATCTCTGGATGTAAATAAGATTGTCCATGATGTACATGAGGAGACTTCATGGGCTACACACTGAGCTACTAGTCACAAGGCCATTGACTCAAATCCATCAGTCAATTCTTGGGAGAAAGAGGAAGCTATTTGCTCTTAGAAACCCAACGGGGACAGTGCTACTCTATCTTACAAGGTTGTGCTGAGTTGAAATTGACTCAGTGACAGTCAATGCTTTGATTTGATATGATGTGCTTAGAACAGTATATCAGAGTTAATACTCGATATACTCAATAGCATTAGCTAATATTTACTTATATATTTGGATTAAATTTGTTGTGATAAAGCATTCTATTTGAATCTTTCTGTAACGTTGGGATGTGCTAACGGTAACATTGTCAAATTACTTACATTTTGCAAGGGCAAAGTTAAGCAAAGGTCAAGGATCCTTTTGCAGGGAGGAGCAGATAATGTACCGTATATTGAAGTTTGTTGAAATCTGTATTAGAAAATTGAGAACCACACACAAAATATGTGTATGTGTATACTAAATCTTTGCATTTTTCTTTCACAGATTTGAAATTGAATTGAGATCAAGAGGTGAGGCTTTAGATTATATCTATGGTTCTCAACCCTGGTTGCATATTAGAATCATATGGGAAACTTTTAAGAAATACTGATGTCTGGCATGTTCTATTTAACTAGTTTAGGGTGTAGCCCAGGTATCTTGAGTTTTTAAAGCCTTCCAAGATGAAGGTGATAGACAACCAGGGCTTAAAATCATGAGACTAGATAAAATACTTCATGTATGTCCCCAATAAAATGATTCATTAAAAAGGTGGGGAGGGCGAAAGAGGAGCTTATACCAAGGGCTCAAGTGGAAAATGTTTAGAAATGAATGTGGCAACATGTGTGCAAATGTGCTTGATACAGAAGATGTATTGAATGTCAGAAGAGCTGTAAGAGCCCCCAATAAAATTATTTTTAAAAATACTTCATGTATGTATAGATATACTTAACCTTGGGGTGAAACTTCTTATGAAGTTAATTGGGAGAAAGGTAAGTGTTCTGCTAATGCCTGATGACTAACAGCTGCCACACAGTCTGTCCCTTGTGCTCTATTTGGTCTCTATGCTGTTTCACTGAGGGACAAGGTTGAAAATTAGTTGAGCCAATCACTTGGATAGCTACAGATTCAAAACTAAGAGCAGAGGAAATACAATGGTTAATTCCAAAAAGGACGAGATCCCAAGTCTGTAGCATCTCCTTTAATTTCAGGTGTATCAGGCCTCCAGGAAAGAATATGAAATGTACCAAGATTCTGGCCGACTCTTGCTGTGTTTATCTCATCAAAAGAATACCAGTAGTGCTATGGTTACGTGATAAACTGCTAATCAAAAGTTAGGCTGTTTTTACTCACCCCAGTGTTTCTTGGGCCCAAGATCTGGTGATTGCTTCCACAAAGATTCCACTTCTGGTAGGGCGGGAGGCTATGCTGTTAACCATACATTCTTTTCAAAAAACTATGTCGTTAGTAATTAGGTATCATCTAGTCAATTCTGGCTCATAGCAGTCTATGTACAACAGAATAAATCATTGCTCAGTACTGCACCATCCTCACAACTATTATATTATTTGAGCCCATTCTTGAAACCAGTGTGTCAATCCAAGTCATTGAAGTTCTTTCGATTTTTCAGAGATTCTCTACTTTAGCAAGTCTGATATCCTTTTCCAGGGACTAGTCATTCTTGATAGCACATCCAAAGTAGTTGAGATGACACTTGCTCTTGCCATCCTTTCTTCTAGAAAGCATTAGAGCTGTACTTTTGCAAGACAGGTTTGGTAGTCCACAGGACTTTTAGTATTCTTCATCAAATGTAAATGCATCAGTTGTTCTTATCTTCCTTACTCATCATCCAACCTTTAAATGCACACGAGACAAAGAAAAATACTGTGTTTGGGGTTGGGTACACCTTAGCCCAAAGAATGACTTATGACTTTAAAGAGGTATTCTGCAGTGGATTTGCCCCAATGTGATGCATCATTTGATTTCTTGATTACTGCTTCCGTGAGAGTAGATTGTGTCTCCAAATTAAATGAAATCCATGACAACTTCTATTACATCACCTATTACCATGGCAGTGTCTATTGGCTCAGTTGTGAAACTTTTGGCTTTCTTTATGTTGAATTGTAATCTATACTGAAGGCTGTAGTTCAGGGATGCTCACACTTTTTCAGCATGCCAGCTACTTGTAAATGATCGAGTCAACGTGATCAACAAACTACAAAAAATGCAAAACATGTATTTATTTATAGTTATTACATTTATTTATAAATGCATTGAGAATTTTTAATATGTATAATGTATGTTTATGTACCTTGCACAGCCGCATGAGTCCCTATTGTACAACGCAGCACTATTAACTATGTACATTTTTGTCATTACCTGAGCTGACTCTGATGACTTACACTGAATGGAATGAACCAAGGATGCGTAATCTGGAGAGTAGGTGCTGACAGCCAGCTAATAGCACACTTCCAAAAGAGCATCGGTCCTGGTGGAATGGTAATTGGACTTCGTGATCTTTTTATGAGAAAAGGCTGACTCACATAAAGAAGTAGAACCGAGTAATTCAGTCAAGGAGGTAGCACATTTTCTCATATTTGGATTTTTCCCTCTCTGAGGAAGTTTCAGAACTCTTCATGTGCTCTGAATTTGAGCTGAATGTTGGCTTGTAGTGTCAAAATTCCCCATTCCATATTAAAGTGATACATTTTTGTCTTCTGACTTGGTCTCGCTCTCCCTCATTTTAATTCCTTTTCTTTTTTCTTTTTTTTTTTTTTTGGCATCACTGCTCTCCGGTGGTGGGAGTAGGAGGCCCAGTCCCACTGCTGGAATTGAACCTCTGTCCCAGTGGGCCGCAGTCCCGCGCACAACCACTACACCGCCGGGGCTCAGCCCTTAATTCCTTTTCTTATGTTTAAGGGGAAACAAATCAAGGTCTAAAAACTGGCAATAACTTTGCCTGCTGGTTTTGCTGCACTTTAGTGCAATTGCTTGTGCATTTGTTGGACACCTAAGATTTTATCTGATTGGCTACACTGTATATCAATTAAGTGATAGTAATGATGATATACTTACATCTACTTAATACCATGCAATCTACCCATGTTACATTTGCAATGTACATAGATCTTGATTAACATATTGAACACCCCTGCTCTAGTCTTTGTGTTAGTCCAGGTAGACTAGAGAAACAAATTCATAGGCACACATATGGATATAAGGATAAGGTTTATATACAAACGGAATGGAACATGGAGAAAGCATCCCAACCCAGTCCAGTTCAAAGTTATAAGCCCATAACATCCAATATTAGCCCATATGTCTGATATGAGTATATAAAGCCTCCTTCCAACTCACAAAGTCACAGGTCAGTGGGTACAGAGTCCTGACGTTTGCGGGGGTCTCCCCATGGCTACTCGCTTCCAGGACTCAGGGTCCATCAACAGCATCCAGTGGTGGTAGAAGCAACTCAGGATTGGCAGGAATCTCCACGTGGCTTCGCCAGCTTCAGGGGTCCGGTTCCATTAGAGTAGGGCCGTGTGGCTTCTCCTCCAGCTCCTTGCATGCTGCCATTTTATCTTGTCCACAATTCTTCCACTCGGAGCCTAACTCCCAACAACTGGGGAGATAGCTTCTCATCTCAATGAGAGAAATATCGCGAGATTTCCCAGAAGTCTCAGGAGAAAGCCATGCTCACACAGAGGTCTCATTGGCTACTCAATGGCTATCTCCAGATTAACAGGCCAGACTCCACCCCTACATCTCAATCATAAAATTGATGTATCGAATACATGACCACCACAGTCTTCAATCTTCATAAGGAAGAGTTTCCAGACCTGTTGGCTTGCATCAAGCAAGGTTTGCATTTATATAATGGCAGATTGTTAATGAGACTTTCTTCCATCCTAATCCTGTGTTCTTCCTCCTATTGTCCAGCTTTGAGAGTTATTTGCTCATCATAAAGATTGAATAAGTATTGCAAAAGGTTGCACTACTTTCTTGCTTTTAAAACATGAAATATCACCTTGCTCTGTTCATACCCCTCGCTCAGAGTCCAGGTACAAAGAGCAAAATAAGGTGTTCTCAAATTCCCATTCTTCTCAATGCTAACCATAATTTGCTAGGACCCACACAGTCGAATACCTTTGCAGAATTAATAAAGCAAAAGTGAACATCTTTATGGTATCCTTTACTTTCAGCCAAGTTCCATCTGATATCATCACTGATATCCCTAATTCTACATTCTCTCTGATTTCAGCTTTAATTTCTGGCACCTCTTTGTTGATGTATTATTTGCAATGAAGAAGTCATTGATCTTGCAAAATTCTTTCATAGAATCTCTACCTTTGTGTGTCTAACAAAGTCATGGTATTTTTTAATCACCTTAAAGGCGTGCAAAAGTTGGACAGTGAATAGGAAGAATGGAGAGAAATTGATACATTTGAATTCTGGGTTTGACAAAGAATTTTCAAAGTACCAAGAATAGCCAGAATAAAGAAACAAATTATTTCATCAAAGTCATATTTTTCAACTAATAATTCTTCTTGTTTCCAACTTTTGCATTCAATCATCAATTATTATCACTTGACTGAATATCAATTTCAAACTGAAGTGTTGGAGATGCTTCAGCTGTCCTGTGGCAGTCATGTGCTTATGTTAATTTCATGATTGAGATGAAGGGGTGGAGTCTAGCCTGTTAATCTGGAGATAGCCATTGAGTATCCAATGAGGCCTCTGTGTGTGCATGGCTTTCTCCTGAGACTTCTGGGAAATCTCATGATATTTCCCTTGTGGAGATGAGAAGCTATCTCCCCAGTGGTTGAGAGTTAGTCTCAGAGACAAGGAATTATGGACAAGACAAGATGGCAGTGTCTTAGCTGCTGCAGGAGCCAAAGGAGAAGCCACATGGCCTTGCCCTGATGGAACCAGACCTCCGAAGCTGGAGAAGCCATGGGGAGACCCCTGCCAGCGCTGAGTTGTTGCTTCTACCACCATTGTATGCTGTTGATGGACCCTGATCCCTGGAAATGAGGAGCCCTGGGAAGACCCCTGCCAGCACTGGGACTCTGCACCCACTGACCTATGACTTCGTGAGTCGGAAGGAGACTTTGTAGACTGATATTGGGCATATGGGTTAATATCGGACTTATGACTTTGAACTGGACTGGGTTGGGATGCTTTCTCAATGTCTCATTCCTCTTGTATATAAACCCTTTACTTATATCCATATGCGTTTCTATGAAATTTGTTCCTCTAGTTTACCTGGTCTGACACATACCCTATACCACAAAGCAGAGTTCCTCTCTATCTGACTTGGAGATTCTGCTGATAAGAAGAATTGCCTGTGACCAAGGGCCCTGAGTTTCCTTTTTACAAGCAGAGCCATCAACATTCCACATATTTTCAGTGTGATAAGGAAATGTGTTTATCCATACTATGTAATATACATAATGTCTATCCTTATCTAAACTTCCCATTGTCTGGAGAGGATATAAGCTTGGGGTAAAATAAACTCAGAGCACAGTGCAGCTCAGAGGAGCAATGGCTGTTGCCCTCCCGATTCCATCTCTGTGTTCTCTTTCTTTCTTTCTTTCTTTCTTTCTTTCTTTCTTTCTTTCTTTCTTTCTTCCTTTCCCCTCCTATCTCGGTAACCCGCAGTGAAATGGTGGCAGGCCCCATCACTGAAGAAGTTGGTAGGTCTCTTTAATTTCTGTATCATTGGCTTCAGTGGTTGATATGTTAATATGAATAGTATTTGTGTTAACTGGCCTTCCTGGTAGGTATAGATACTATCCTATCACAGACAGAATTTTACTTCAAGTTGATTTTGATGTGTTATTTTGGATGATGATTGTGATGCTCTTCTTGGATTTCTCATTACCAAACATAATTAAACTCTCAGTTTCAAAATGGTCAATGTTTTACGCTGGGTTCTCTAAATAAATGAAACGTGTGTGTGTGTGTGTGTGTGTGTGTGTGACAAATGACTTACACAGTTGCAGCAACAGGGAATTTCCAAGAGTCAGATGTCTGACAGGAAGCTTCTCTTATGTCAAATAACTACAGGGCCTGATAGTTCCACAATTGCCAGTTCAGATTGTAGGTTTGTGCCTGCAGAGTCAAATAAATTCAAGATCAGAAGGTAAGAAAGGCGGGCTGCAGTCATCTTCCAGAATTGGCAGGCAATACCACAGGCTACTGATTCAAGTCCAAAGTTGTGGATCTTGAGGGACAGTCCACATGAAGGATCCAGACCAGCAACAAGCAAGTAAGCTTTCCTACAGCATCAAATTAATATTTTCAGCAGGTCACACCTCTGAGGAAACCATCTTTCCATTGATTGGATGGGGGTTATGAGTAAGTGTGGTGCATCCCACACGAATGATCTTAAAACGAATTGGCTGTTCATAGTGATCCCATGATGGAGACAATTCCATTGGTTGGAATGGAGTACTCATCATGGGCCATGACTAAATCTTAACTGCCACACCACTGAGAATCCTGGCCCAGCCAAGTTGACACAAAGCCTTCACTATTATAGCCAGTACCATGTCCCTGTTGTTGACACTGTTTTTAGGTGCCATCCCAGAGCGACCTTATGCACAACAGAACTAAGCACTGCATGGTCCTGTACCATCCTCACAATTGTTCTCCAGAGAGTGGTCTCTCCTGACAATATGTCCAAAGTATGTTAGACAATGTCTTGCCACCCTTGCCCCCAAGGAGCACCCTGGTCTTACAAGACAGCTCGGTTTGTCCTTTTCACAGGTCCTAGCATTTTCAACATTTGTCCCCAGCACCACACTTCAAATGTATCAGTTCATCTACAGTTTTCCTTATTCAATATCCAACTTTCACGTGCATATGATGCGATGGAGAATGATATGCAATGAAGAATGGAGAATTCCTAAGCCACTAATCTCGATGTATTCCATTTCATTTTTGAGGACTCCTAGTTTTCCTCAAATTACACTTTGAAGATTCCAGAATCTGTTCTTAGTGGATATTTGCAGCTGTTTCTTCTCATTTTGAGTAATGCCCCACCAGCTAATAAATGATTGTCCCTAAAGTTTTATATTTGCATTTTATCACATGGAGTTTTATAAGTTGAAATCTGACTCAACATATCCCCAACAACAGTATGTCTTGTGGGGGTTAGGAGGATGTTACACGAGGATGTCATGAAGTCCCCAGAAAAGAGCTGAAAGCGGAAACAAAAACAAAGCCTGATGCAGTTGAGTCTATTCTTATTCAGGACAACGCTATGTGGTGCAGCAGAGCAGATCCGTTCCACAGGATTTTCTTGACTATAGATATGCTGCACGTGACTTCTTTTTTTTTTTTAATGATTTTTTGGGGGGCTCCTACAGCTCATATAACATTCAATATATCATTTGTATCAAGCATATTTGTACACATGTCCCTATATTCATTTCCAAATATTTTCTGCTTGAGCCCTTGGTACAAGCTCCTCTTCCCCCCTCCTTTTTTTTCAATTTTTAAAATTTTTAATGAATCATTTTATTGGGGGTTCATACAACTCCTATCATAATCCATACAAACATCAATTGTATGCAGGCCTCATTTACATACTTATTGCCATCATCACTCTCAAAACATCCTCCCTCCCTTCAGGCCCCCAGTATCAGCTCCTTATATTACCCTCCCCCCACCTTCTCCTTGAACCCTTAGTAATTTACAAATTGTTATTTTTTCATACTGTACACTGTACAATGTGTCCCAACACTCACTTCCAAGTTGTCCATGTCCCAGAGAGGAGGCTACCTGTAGATCCCTGAAGTTGGTTTTCCCTTTCTATTCCTCCACCCTCCTGGTATTACCACTCCTATTACCAGTCTTGATGGATCATCTATCCTAAATTTCCCATGTTTCCAACTTCACTGTACATCTCCTGGTGTAGCTGGATTTATGTGGTAGAATTGGGGTCATGATAGTGGGAGGGAGGCAGCATTTGGGAACTAGAGGAAGGTTGTATATTTCATTGCTACTACCCTGAATCTTAACTGACTCATCTCCTCCTTGTAACCCCTCTGCAAGAGGATGTCACCTCACCTGTTGATGGGCTTTGGGTCCCCAATCTGTTCTCCCCCTTATTAATAATAATATAATTTTAGCTCATTGATGCCTGACACCGGATCCCTTTACCACCTCATGATCACACAGGCTGGTGTGCTTCTTCCATGTGGGCTTTATTGCTTCTGAGCTGAATGGCCACTTGTTTACTCAAGCCTTTAAGACCCCAGACACTATATTTTTTGGTAGCCGGGCACCATCAGCTTTCTTCACCACATTAGCTTATGCACACATTTGTCCTCAGCGATCATATCAGGAAAGTGAGCACACAATGTTATGCTTTTTAGTTCTTGGAGCCTGATATCTAATCCCTTTGACACCTCGCGATTCCACAAGCTAGTGTGCTTTGTCCATGTGGGCTTTGTTGCTTCTGAGCTAGATGGCTGCTTGTTTACTTTCAAGCCTTTAAGACCCCAGACGCTCCATCTTTTGATAGCCGGGAGCCATTAGCTTTCCTCGCCACCTTTGCTTATGCACACATTTCTCTTCAGTGATCATGTTGAAAAGATGAGCATCTTGGAATGCCAATTTAATAGAACAAAGGGTTCTTGAACCGAGGAGGTACTTGGGTGGAGATCCAATGCCCATCTGTTGTCCTACTACTAAACCTATATATTAATCTCTTTCCCCATCCTCACTTATAAATATATGTCCCTATGTACATACCTGTATTTGAACCTCTATAAATGCCCATTATCCCCCAGTTCCTTCCTCTATTTCCATTTGCTTCCTTCTTGTCCCACTATCATGCTCAGTCTCCATTTGGGTTTTAGTATTTTCTCTCTGTTACATTAGTTTTAATCAATCCCTATTGGCCTTCTCTCACCCACCTTGTCCCTGAATTTGTATCAATTGTTATTCCCTTTTTCCTGGGCTGGTCAACATCACCACCTTTCCCCCTCCTTCCCCTTTTCAATGTCCCCTACCCTGGAACCTTCAGTCCTGTCATTTTTGTCTCCAACCTCTTTGTCCAGTCTATTTTGTCTAGATAGACCTGCAAAGGTAACAATATGTACAAAAAAAGGTCTCCTAAAATGGATCAACTGTAGCAAATAAAACAATAACAACAACAAGAAACCCCCTCAATGTACTATACAACATGTAACAGAATAATAAAAATAATAGCAACATAAAAACCTGTATAAAGTTCAAGGTCTGTAGTTGACCTCCTAGAGTGACCCCTGGTTGAGTCAGATGGGGTGCCAATACCCTGGCCCCAAGGTATATCCTTGGCACTTTATCTGTGACTCTATGCTCTGTTGCACATTCTTAGTGTTTTGCATTGGTGTGGTTGTGTCCGACAGGGTATAATCTTGACCCTGCTTCTTCATCCTGGCCCCGATAGGCCTTGGGTCAGCAAGGGTAGCCGTATTTCATAGTGGGGCTGTCCTCTTTGTGCATTAGCTGTTCTGAGTGGGAATATCATCTTGAAGGCTCGGTGGGCCAGGATGCATGTCATTCTCTCTTCCTCCGATTTCATTTGTTCTCATGTGCTCTGGTCAGGCATATCTCACTCTTCAAGCTTCAGCTTCAGTGCTGGCCCCTATAGTTGGGGTTGGAGATGTGTTCTCAGGTCCCTCCACTGGTTCTCCACTCCATGCTGTCGTGCTGCATTCACATCCTGGGTCTCCGGGTTTAAGTTTGGTCCCTCTTTCCCTGTGGAGATATAAACAATACGCTCCCCTTTGATTGTTTAGTGCCCCCTTCCCTTTCTACACATCGCCACCTGTCCCCACCCCCCAGCACCTCCCCCTTAGATGGCTACCATATGTAGCCCTAGATTTGATCTGGCCCCTGCTATATTACCTGGGCCTTCTCCC
>PVJH01017469.1:0-47606 GCA_004026705.1 Nesogale talazaci | reverse complement strand
TCAGGAAGTTGAAGTTCAGAATGAGGTTTGTCATCAATCGACATTTCACATTTTTTTTGAAATGAGAAAACCACTCGTTCACTTGTGGGTTCAGCATCACAATAGTTTCTGTGGCATTTTTCCTAAGTAGGAAAAACAAATTTCACAGCCTCATGCTGTTCTCTTAGATCATCATCATAATAAGCAAGGTTCCACTGGAACTGTTTTTACAAAAAATTTAGTGTGACCAGAGTAAGTTCCCAGGTGACACCACACTGGGTGTGCTAACAAGTCGTTTAGTGGGAAAAATGTGTACTACGAAAGCTCCACTCGTTGGAACTTTATCCTGTTTTTTATTTTGGTACTCCGTAGTATATGGTTTTTTTCGACTGTAAATATTTAGGAAAGCAGTTTGACAGGTAGTGTCGTTTGTGGAGACACAGGGACTTGAACTTCTGACCTTTTGGTTAATAGTCAAGTGCTTTTATCACTGTGCTCCTAGGGCTCCCAGCCTTTTTTATATTTATAAACTCAATTTTGACAGAAAATGGGTAATATCAGGAAAGTACAAAAATTAGTGACGGAACCAATGAGTGCTCAAAAGCCTCAAGGATCAGGTTGAGGGAAGCCCTGTGAAACAACTGGTATGATTACAGATACCTTGAGTTAAAGGAGAAGATTATAGGCAGAATAATAATGTTGAGGATGGAGGGCTTATTATAGGCCAATGAGCTTAGTTGATTATATTGAGGAATTGTAGATGTCTATAAAGAATATAGTACAAAAACAAAATATAGCGCACTGAATATCAGACTGGAATTAGAGTTATCCTTTAGTTTTGAGAAATTTCATTGGGCACAGCAGGCAGAGAGTAATTCTTTTCAAGTTGGCTCTGCATTTAAGCTCCATGTGAATGTATTTGGAGTGGTCTCATTGGCTTATCTATATGGTTATTGAGAAATACAGTTTTTAACTTTCAAACTTTAATAGCGAAGCACATTATTGTGATAACAGTACCATAGGATAACAATTATCTATAGATAAGCAAGTTCTTCGATGTAATTTCTACCCCTTTGAAGGGTTGGAGTGAATCTTTGCATTTGCTTGTTCTCTAAATGCTGAGATAATCTTTTTTTTAAATCAATTTTGACAATGTTTTGTGAGCATAGTTTTTAGAGCTGTCTTAAATTTTCTCCCCTATGGATAAAAACTAATCTCTTGCCTAAAAGCAGGTATATTTACAATTTTTTGCTTAGTATGGAATAGTATGGTCATTTTAATGTTTTTGCGGTATGTGCCATAAGCTAAAGAAGTGTGTATTTTGTTTACTTAGCTTTTAGGCAAAGCAAATGCCATTGACTGGTGTGATAAATACATAGAAAGCGTAGACTGCAGTTACCATTATGAACTTTACTTGACAAGCCGTTTTCTGTGAATAATTGGTATGTTGTTATCCACTGGTATTTCACAGTTTCCATTTTTCTTTAAGAATTAGGTTATCAGTATTATTGGACTCTACAGTGGTATTGCATCAGGGTAAGATCTAGAAAGTGTGTTTTGTACTGATTAAAAGTAGTAACTAGCTGTGCATTTTAGGCAAGAATAGTTTAGTGGTAGTTTGCACTCTGATTTCTGCCATTTTGCAACCTTGGAAGCCTTTGTTTTTTCACATATGAAAATGAAAAAGACTCATTCATTTGTTCAGCAAGTGATATAAGAGTTTTAAAATTTAATAGAAATAAATAAATAATAAAATATTTTTATTTTGGGGCTGAGCCCCGATGGCATGTTGGCGGAGCCCCAAGTGGTTGAGTGCGGGACTGCGGCCTACAGGCTTGGCAGTTCAAATCCAGTGTCGTCTCGGGCTGAGCCCTGGTGGCGTAGTGGTTGTGTGCGGGACTGCGGCCCACTGGGACGGAGGTTCAATTCCAGCAGTGGGGCTGGACCTCCTACTCCCACCACCAGAGAGCAGTGATGCCCCCCCCAAAAAAAAAATCCAGCGGCCTCTCTCAGGAGCAGCACTGGGTAGCGCCCATGAGCACCAGAAGCAGTGATGCCCCCCCCTCCCAAAAAAAAAAAGTTTTTTTATTTTTAATAAAAATAAGAGTTGCTGTAACCAGGAATCGTCCTGTGTTAATCCAGGTTCACTAGAGAAACAAATTCATAGATACTCATATGTGTATGAGAGAACTTTATATCCAAGAGTAATTGCATATTAAGAAAGCATTCAAGCCTACTCCAGAACAAGTGCATAAATCAGGTATTAGTCCATATATCCGATGATAGTCTATAAATTCCTTTTCAGAATCTCACAACACCTGCAGTGATGATGAATGCAGGAAGATCTCAGGCCAGTGGTTGGAAAGTCTTGTGACTCCAGTGGCAGTGGAAGCTAATCATCTCAGATCCACGTGGGTCCTCCAGCTCCAGGGCTCAGACTCCATCAGCATAGCTCCATGTGTCTTGTCAACAGGAATATCCCCCAGAGAGAGTGTTCTACATCTCGGAGGAAGATAGGAGTTCCCAGAATCCCTGGGAAAAGGCCATGTGCACAGAGTTCTCATTGCCTGTGACCTGATTGTAGACGACCCCCCCCTCCCCTCCGCAAGTTGACAAATTATGTAACTACCACACATCCTGTGTTTTTGGATAATGGTAGTCCCTCCTTGAGAAGATCATTGAAGGATTAATGTGAATGCGTATCAAATACTTCTCATAGTACTTAAAACTTAAGCAATTGACAAATTTTAGTCATCATTATTAAGATATTTCAAATAGTATTTTAAACTTGTCTAAGAACAAAATAGTTTCAGGGAATAATTATTGTGTTTAGTGATAATCCACTTTCTAGCTTTGAAACAGAATTGGTATGACTAGTCCAGAATCAGCTATATTGAATTCTTATTTAAGAAAATGAGTGTTCTTCGTTGTTTTTCTCATACTCTCTTTATTAAAAGAGTTCAGGTATAATCCTGTTCAGCGTACATAGATAATTTTGTTTATACAGTATCAATATTAGAATCTGTGAAAACTAGAACTTCTGTAAGATGGAAACCTGTAAGAAGAAAATTAAAATATTCCCTACTCATATAGAGTGATAGAAAAGTGGTATGACTGCATCTTTTCAAAGGTAGAAAACTTGGGATATGATTTTAATCTCTTTGAAAACTATGAGGTAGACATTATTATCTTCCATTTTCAGTTGATGAAACTGAGGCACAGAAAGGAAAATTAATTGACTCAGGTTTGCTTAGTAAGTATTATAGTCAGGATTCAAAATTTGTGCTTTTAATCTTACAACCACTGTCAACTTCTTCATTTGCCTTTCTCAGATTTAAAAATCATATTAGCTATGAAATAATATAATAATATATAGTCATTTTTTAAGATTGACTTTTAACTTGATTATTTATTGAGCTTTATATTAAAGAGCCCTAGTGGTACTATGGGATACATGTTGGGGTGTTAACCACAAGGTTGGCAGTTCAAACTCACTGGCTACTCTGTAGTAAAAAAGCAAGAGAGAGAGAAGGCTGTGTGCTCTCCATAGAGATTTACAGTTGCCTGGTTCTGTGATTGATCAATAATAAATTTAGCTAAAATCCAAGAATTAATTTTGTCTTCTTTCTCATTCCTCAGTAAAATAAAACAGGGTCTGTTACCTAGTTTGGAAGACTTGCTGTTCTATACAATTGCAGAAGGACAAGAGAGAATACCAGTTCATAAATTTATTACAGTAAGTTTTAATATTTTCCTATCCTAATGTTTAAAAAATTAATAAAATTGTGCAATAAGACAGCATCATGGGAATGCAGTCATAAAGGCCATTTGGCATGTAGATTATGATTGACAACGTTTCTCTCATGTTCACACTTTCATCATGCTTATTTCAAGGTAATCTGTGAAAGAATGAACGAAACAATGAGAAACTTGTCCAGAAAGTGGGTAATAGTGATGCCAAAGTGGCAAGTAAATCATCAAGTTTGGGGTAGAAGTTTTTATATTCAGGAATAAAAACTTGTAGTTGGATTAAGCATAGACATTATTTGCACTGTATATTTACAAACTCTTATTTTTTCAAAAACAGGCCCTCAAATCTACAGGATTGCGAACGTCTGACCCCAGGTTGAAAGAGTGTATGGATATGTTAAGATTAACTCTTCAAACAACATCAGATGGTGTCATGCTAGACAAAGAGCTTTTTAAAAAGTAAAAATTTCTGCCAAATCTCTAATGGTGATTCGCTATGCTTTATGGTGGTTTTACTTTCCAACAAAATTGCATCTGTGAAGGACAGTGCTTCCTGCACAGCTGAAGAAAAAGCAAAGGGGACTTACAAATTTTTGTTTAAAGACCTCGGTACATGCTAAAATTCTTTACGATGCTGGAGCTAATTATTCTAACTCAGATTAGATGTTTCCCATTTACAGTACTGGAGCATGACTTCACTTTGAATAGAGCAAATCCTTTGTCCTCGTCATTGCATGTATTGATCCTACTTCATCTGCATGCCTTGAGGACTTTCTCAGCATGGTCTCCATTTCGTTCCTATGAAATTATTGAGATGAGTTCATCAAATGAGAGAGAGGGCTTCAGACAGCTCGATGTTCCTTAGACTGTCATGTTTGCATTATCGCTTTCTCTTTTCAGACTTACCAGTACATAGGTTTTTGTCTATTTTCATTATTGTCCAAACAGTTAAAAAGTAATACTCTTGGAGAGTAATGTCTTGATTTAGTTGCATTGAACTATTGTGACTTTCTTGTATTATATTTGTTAATTATTGATTTTCACTAATGTGTTCCTCTTAGTTTAATGTGATTTCCTAATGATTTAATGGCCATCATACCTGTAAAGAATGCCTACAGCAAATAGTATTTAAAACACTAATCGTTAATGCAATTAGTATAGAACTATAAGCAGCTCTATAGTATATTAATTTGTTCCAGACTACAAGCTTAGGTTGAGGCAGACTCAAAGAATCCTGCATCTACCTTTAAAGTTTGTTTATTTGAATTCTTTTCAGTGGAGTGGGGAGGGTTTGAAAATTTGTTCTAGATATCTCCTAGAACTATCTTGGGATATTAAGTCATCTGAAAGAGTATTGACTAAAGTCCTTCAGTGTTTGCTGGCATGCTATGAAGCACTGTGTACAGCATTGAATTCTTATCTTTTCACCATGAAACTCTTGATGCGTTTAACTCAGCTGACCTTAAAGTGTGGGGGGTTCTTTTTGAAATTATTGTAGGAATGGTGACTCCAGCACCTGGTTTCTTTGTGTAAAGAAGTACATTTTCTCTAGTTACCTTTTTAGTAAGGATGAACTTTTTTTACTAATTATGCACTATCTGCTTATAGTGCTATTGGGAAGCCATTTTAGTGTATTCCAGAGAGATGGAGGTAGATCTGCTGATAAATCAGTATGAGGAGTTGCTTAATTTAAGTGGAAGCAGTACTTCAGACATTTTTCTTTCTATGTATTTTTAAAACCTGTTGTTAGGTTTAAGTAGATTAAAAGACATATCTTAAATACATTATTTGTGAAATTAGGAAACATGCATAAAATTTCCTACATTTTTACTTGGTAATTATCATCATTACTTTAAACATTTTTAAGAAAAACAGTTGTAATACAGACAGTTTCCAATTTGACTAATACTTAGTGATATATATGAGCAGGCAGTGGAAAAATCCAAGGCTGCCAGTTAAATGATTTCTCTTTTCAACCCTGGAATTAAAAGTATACTGTTAATCTTTTTTGCTCTCTGGAAAAGGTAATTATTCCAGGGAACTTCTGTGATGTTTTTGAATATGCTATCTTCTTAGTTTGTTGCTACCTAGTTGTGGCTAGTAAGGAAGGTGTATCTTCATGTAACTGGAAGAAGAGAGACACCATTGAAATGCGAAACTAATTTTTTCAGACTATTTAAAAGATAGGTAGGTTTGATTTAATTCAAAGTGTCATTGACCTAAAATACATTGCAAGTTAATATATTTAGTATTTTGGCAAATCTGAGAAACAACTATTGTTTGTCTTATTAATAGGTAAAAGAGTTTTAATTAAACCTTTTGGAAACTAGTCTGTTTGAAAATTGGAGGCTGCCTGTACGTATGTAGATAGTCTTTTGTTTTGAAAACTAATGTTTTATATGTTTATGCTATCTTAATCTTAAAAAGTATTAGGATGACTTTGTTAGATCGTAACTTTAGTTTTTTCATCTTTGGAAGCCTTGGATGTGAATGATAGTTTTTAATGTTTGTATAGTGTTTGATTTTTCTAAGCAATTTCATGTTCACGATGTTATATAACTGATGAAAATTGTATTTGAACATTTTATAAAATATTGAAGTACTTGACAATTGTCAGAAACAATATTTAAGTAAAGAAGGAAGACTTTATAACTTATAGATGGAATAAATAGAATAATGCACAGAGAAATTTGTAACTTTCTGGAAAAAAAATCTCAGGGTTCCTTTTATATGATTCTAGTTTTCTAGGTAGATTTGTGACATCTCTATTAAAACAACTCTGAAGAAAGATAACCCCTTTTCAGATTCCTTATGCGAATGCTGTTAAAACTTTGGAATGGTAAGGTTGTCGCTTTTTTGCCAGCCTCAGTAATTCATCACGTCTGGCTGGGCTGCTCCAAGCTTTACCATGATCTTCCAATAGAAGCACATAAGCCCCAGAATTTCACTGGCTGTACAGTGTTGTTAATTATAAACCCTCTTTTTTAAAAAAGTGCTGATTACTTTTAAATAGAAGTTAGTAGTAGGTTAATAATTTAAATTTGTTTGGCTTTTCTCTGTTTAAACAGTTTTGAATATGAGCAAATTTGATTTGTTACAGATTCAAATAATGATTTAAGATCAGGGATTTTTGTGTAGATTGAATTTTTATAGCTATTTAAAATAATGCCAAAATGAGGATATTTTAGATTAACTTTGAAACATTACCAAATATGATTAGCCAAAGTTTATAGATAGTGACTCTGAAAGGCCCTTTACTTAAATGTCACCAAGTTAATTATGGAAATTGGAACTCTAAATTTTTTGTGTTGTAATAGATATCACTGAATACTAACCTTTTTATTAGGAAAAAAATGTAAATATACAAACTTGGTGTTGTCCAAAGAAATAGGCATTCTGAGTTTTTAGTAGTAGTTAAAATGAATAGTGTATTTTAAAATTTTCATTTTGTGTTTTATCTAGAACTACTTGAGTTACAGTACTGAGATTTAAGAAGCAATTTAATTACAAACTGAAAAAGAAATAACAAAAAGTGCTTATTTCCCATATATAAATACTGCAAGTTACTTGACCTCTCAGTCTTCATTCATTATCCCATAAAGTGGGGAAATCATTCTTAAGATATTGATATTGCCCCCCCCCCAAAAAAAGATCGTGATATATTGACAAACAGGATGAATAGTTCTTAAACTTTATATTTTTAAAGCCATTTTTTCTTTTCCTCAAAGAAGCTCCTGATATGTAGTGTCACTTCACTTACCTGCAATGAATCCAGTTACTATACATTAAAAAAGTTTTTCCCATTGTTTATTTATTTGACTTTAAGACTTCAATTGTGAATAGTTAGCTTTTGTCTTTTAAGGCTTATTGTTCTTAGGTGCCAAGGAGCTATTTTGCAGCTCAGCATTTAGGACGCAGCCTTGTGTGCGACACTGTGAAAGTCTGTCTGGTCTGCATAGTCTTGACAATTATTAATATGTTTATTGGAGCCGCTCTGTCAATCCAGCTAGTTGAGGGTCTTTTTTTTTTCTTTTTCTGCTGACCTTTTACTCTGCTAAGCATGATAAGTGCTGAGTCTTGAATTTTATTTCCGAGATATTGTGACTGGATGACCATGTCATAACAATTCCTCCTTTAAGCATACATTGTGTATAGCATTCGAGGAGCCTTGATGTTATAGCAGTTACAAGTTGGCCTGCTAACCCCAAAGTTCTTTTTTCTTTTTGAAATCCGAGTGATAATATGTTTCAGGAAGCAAGAACATATTTCTGAGGCTACTTAATTAATTTTTATTTTAAGCAAGATTTTAGAAACTATGACATACGAGGTGGTTTTAAAATATTCATGGGACTAAAAGGTACTGGGATGTTTCCATGAAGTTTTTGGAGCGTCCTCTTTTTACAGTTTATTTTCTTGCTAACCAAATGTCATACCAAATGCTTATCAACCCTAGTAGGTGAAGAAACTTATTTCATATGGCCCTAATACCTAACCTAGTAGAATGATCTTTGTAACTTTTATGCATATTTTAATTGATTCCTTCCAACTCTTCAACAGCTTACAAGCAACTACATGAAAGTCTTCTGGGAGGAAAGAAAATGTGGAAAGAATATTGTTTTATAGAGTTTAGTTTGTTATATAAAATGACACTTTGCTTGCTCAAATACAGGGTTAATATTCTCCTAATACTATTTATTACTGAATGTGAATATATGATCAATACTCAGTACAATAATCTTTTTTCTCACATTTCACAGATGTGTTCAAAGCAACATTGTCTTACTGACACAAGCCTTTAGAAGAAAGTTTGTCATTCCTGACTTCATGTCCTTTACCTCACATATTGATGAGTTATTTGAAAGTGCTAAAAAGCAATCGGGAGGAAAGGTAACTTTTGATGTGCTTATTTTCCTAACCCAGTCTCGTACTATACTAAGCTCAATTTAGAAGAGATAAAATTGTGCACATTTCTTGGTTTTTGCTAATTTAAAAAGTTAAGTAAAACCTTGGATTTTAAAATTCTAAAAGTTTGGAGCTGAGCCCTGGTGGCGTAGTGGTTGAGTATGGGACTGCGGCCCACGGACTTGGCAGTTCAAATCCAGCAGTAGCTCTCCAGGAGCAAGGCTGAGTAGCTCCCACGACCACCAGAGAGCAGTGATACTTCCCCCCTCAAAAAAAAATTTTTTTTTTAATTTTTAAAATATTTATTATTCTGGCCAAAAGATTATCTAATTTTAGTAATTCTTTTTGATCAAGTGGTTATGATGATTGAATTCTAATTAATAGTATCATTGGGACGTTTTTGCAATTCAGATATCCTTTCCAGGTCTTTCTGTTTTTTATCTCTTAAATCTAGGAGTTGTGTCATTAATTTCTACATTTTTTTTCTGTTTTAGCTTTGAGTACAACGTCTAGCTTCTGTCTCTTGGTAACTGTTTCAGTGTAGACATTTGTTTTTATTTATTTTTTAACATAGCGTAACCTTGCCAACTTCCGACTCAAATTAAAGATGCTTTTCTCTTCCTTTAAAAAAGAAGTCATGTCCAAATTCATATTTCATGCATCACTTTTATAGGAAGTGAAATTGCAGTGGGAAAGTGACTGAGAGAAATTACTTAGATCTCTGACACTTCCCATTCTTTGGGAAGTTAGTTTTAAGGAACTCTCTTATAAAAACTCATAAAATAGCTAGTTACTGGTAAAAGGCTTAAATTAAGATAGGAAATATTGTTTGTGTATATCACATCTGTGCTTTTTCCCTCCATTATTTTGGATAGGTTGCAGATTATATTCCTCAATTGGCCAAATTCAGTCCTGATTTGTGGGGTGTATCAGTTTGTACAGTAGATGGTCAGAGGTAAGTTTAAGCCCATATTAACCAATTGTAAACTTTATATTTGTAAAACTGAGTATTAAATGAAGAAGGAAAATTAGCCATCTCATCTCAAATTAAAAAAGGTAAATATATATTTTAATTTAATGGTTAAAAAACTGATTACATAATCACATTAAGTTTTATGAGTATTTAGTTGTTTATTCATAGTAGTAGCCTTGCTATTTCAGTATTTCTTTAAGTATATATAGTTCTGTGTTTGTTTAGGAAAAACAAGTCTTATCAGAACATGGAATTATCAATAATGAACTGACTAATTGTAAGATTATACCTTATTTCTTTGCTTAGCATTGGTTACTGTTCCTGCCATTATCTCTTTTCTTCATGCCCTGTATAATTAAATTAGGATACAACGTAAAGTAGTGTATCCTTTTGGTCAATAAACATTTGCAGAGTAGGAGATCTAATCTTGCAGAACTTCATGAAGTCAGTGAAAGTGGTACTTGAAAAAGCTCGCCACTGACAACTTTAAGCACAGTGATGTGAGGGCCTTCCAAAGAGACTAATTTAGTTTAAATATCAAATTTAAATTAAACAATTTTTAAAAACAGTAACCCTTTTTGTTACTGTATTGTAGGTCAGGCATAAATACTTATTATGTTGAGTTATTGAGAAAAATGGTGCCAAAAGAAAAAAGAAAGGAATTTTTTTTCATCCTTGAGGTTTTGTTCTTTTATGCAAATCTCCTAATTAAAGCCTCATACTTCACTTTCAGGTTCATGCAATATTGATCTCTTCATTATAAGATCATTTTACTTTTTACTACATTCCTCTAAAGTATTGACGGTAAAATACAGTCAAACATGCTTAGAGACAAGAATAACTCGGTGGTGCCCAGCTGCTACCACCAACTAATGTCTCAAAGGAGTCATGTTGGAAGGTCCTGGAGGGAGAGGGACAAAAAGGTGAAACAAGCTCAAAGAGAGTAGGCTAATTGATCTGCTAGATATTGGTGGAATGCCAGATCCTATGGCTCTAGAACTGAATTTACTCTCAAGGTACCAGTTGTCAGCCAAATGATAGACCAGTCTATCGTTAGTAACACTATGAATACACAGTATACACCTCAGAATAATCAACCATTTGAAATAAGAAGAGCAGCTTTTACTGAAAGACAAAAGTTCAGAAAGGGTAGGAAATAAGGAAGAATGGGGATGGGAAAATACAGGGAGGAAGTGAGATGTTACATGGAAGGGATTGCAATGGAAGAGATGTAGTAAGAATAGTTGAATGTGAAATTGTTGGTCTGCTCTGTAAACACTAATCCAATTGCCATGTTTAAAAAAAATGTTGTACAGGGACTGAGCCCCGGTGGTGTAGTGGTTGAGTGTGGGACTGAGGCCCGCAGGCTTGGCAGTTCAAATCCAGCAGTGGCTCTATAGGAGCAAGGCTGGGAGGCTGAGCACCGGTGGCGTAGTGGTTGTGCGGGGGACTGCGGCCCACTGGGACGGAGGTTCAATTCCAGCAGTGGGGCTGGGCCTCCTACTCCCACCACCGAAGAGCAGTGATGCCCCAAAAACCAAAAAAAAGAAAAAAGGCTGGGTAGCTCCCACCACCACCAGAGGGCAGTAATGCCCCCACCCCCCCCCAAAAAAACTGTGTTACAAACTTAGCCCATACCTGAGACAGAGTTCATGTAATATTCACAAACATGAAACTAGCATGTAGGCATGCTGGTCCTTCTATTTGACAGACTTTATCTTCATCTGAACTCAGAGTATTAAGTACTTATATAGGATCAAATATTAGGTGTGAGAAAAAGGACACAAAATAAAAAGACTTGGTTTTATCCTTATAAAGTAAATTCCACTAGGCAGTAATATTTCTCTTTTTTTGTGTTTGGTAGAAAATGGTTTATTAATACTTACACATGCTTTTTCTCTCCTCAAACCTTGTCTATGTATATGGTTTTAGTTTTCTTACCTAGAGAAGCCTAAAACTCGACTCTGAAACTAGAAGCTCAACATTTTTAATTCCAAAATGAAAGAGACAGACTTCTATAATTGTTTTAGGATGATTGATAAGTAAAAATGATAGTCTTAATTAAATTATATATATATTTGATTTTACATATATGCATCCATGAAAATGACTAATCTGTATTATACTTTTTTTGGGGGGGGTTTATTTGCATGTTCTTGCTCCTTTATTTTTTAAATGGTTTTATTGGGGGCTCTTACAGCTTTTTTTTTTTTATTTAAAAATCATTTTATTAGGGGCTCGTACATCATTTTTCCAATGCATAAATAAGCACATTGTGACAAGAACCCTTGCATGTCCGCTGCCGCCATCATTTCCAAACATCCGCCCTTTCCCCCGCCCCTGGTGTGGGTTCCCCCAACCCCTCCTCTGTAATGAGTCACTGTTGACACTTCTTTGCTGCAGGACGTTGCTGTTAATCCCTTCGCTTCTGGCTTGTTACTGACAGTGTCCTGCCTCTGCGGAGAGAATATAATGGGGTGGTCAGGATAGTTTTTTTCCAACCCAGTCTCTATCTCATTTCCTCCAAGTTTGGTTGAAGATAAAGCCTTTGCTTTGTTCTGTTCTCTATGTGCATAATGCTGGTAACTGCCTAGTATAATGTAGTACTTACCTCTGTCACTCTCATTTATAAATTTGATGTTATTTCTTTTAATGAAAGTAGGATTGTGATTGAATAGGGTTCATAAGATGAGATATTTACAGGCAAATTCTTAGTGAATAATCTGAGCTCTTTCAACCCTTCAAGATTTGGGTTTAAAAAGAAGGTGAATAATTTGCTAAAATACAATTTTATTTTATATGATTAAATTTGGGTGGTGGTGGGGTACCCCGCCTTTTCCCCACACTACTCAATAATTGATAATCCAGTTTAGAACATTATTTTTTTACCTGAATACTTTTTAAAGCCTTTTTCTGTAGGTGTGTGTGTTTATCTTACTGCTCCTTAAGATAAACATGTCTTACTTTTCTTATTTAAAAAATTTTCTTGGGGCTGAGCCCCGGTGGCGTAGTGGTTGTGCGGGGGACTGCAGCCCACTGGGACGGAGGTTCAATTCCAGCAGTGGGGCTGTGCCTCCTACTCCCACCACAGGAGAGGAGTGATGCCCCCCCCCAAAAACAAATTTCTTATTTCATAACAAAAACTGGTTGAATTGTGGAATAATGTTAATTAGAATTAACATGCAAAATTGACATCAATTATGTGATTGCATTTCTATCTAGGTGATCTTAATTTATTTTAAATCTATTTTAAATAGGCACTCTATTGGAGATACCAAAGTTCCCTTTTGTCTCCAGTCCTGTGTAAAACCTCTGAAATATGCTATTGCTGTTAATGATCTTGGAACAGAATATGTGCATCGATATGTTGGGAAAGAACCGAGTGGATTAAGATTCAACAAACTATTTTTAAATGAAGATGGTAAGAATAACCTAAGAATTGGTTTAAAAAAATTAATGATGTAAAAAAAATTTCTTTTTCAAGACAGAAACTTCATGCTTTTGATTTGCCATTGAATTTCTGTGAATTCTCTAAAGATAATTTCATTACCTTCTTTTAATAATTGCTGTTTTACATGTACCACTGGGAAATTTTTTGTGATTGGCAAGAATGTCAATGGCATTCTGGGATTATACCATATATAGAGTATATTGGAAATATGTTTGTAATGTGAGATAGTTATGTTCTTTTTAATATGGTAGTTAAGATAAGAAAGAACTCTGCATGTTTTATTACCTGGGTGAAAATGAAAACTCGTAAAAATGTATAGTATTTTATGTATTCTAATTAAAAACGTGTCTATACATTTCAAATGTTAACAACTTGGAAGAAATGGAGAAATACTCGGAAAAACAATCCCTCCCTAGACTATCCCAGATGGATGTCAAGAATCTCAAAAGACCCATAGCAATAGAGGAAATAAACTAGGTTATCAAGGGATTACCAACAAAAAAAGTCCCCTGGAGCAAGATGGCTTCACAGGAGAATTCTGCCAAGCATTCACGGAAGAACTGACACCAATTCTACACAAACTCTTCCTGTAAAGCTAGTATAACTCTGATACCTAAAACAGGCAAGGATCCACAAGAATTGAAAAGTACAGACCAATATCCCTAATGAACATTGATGCAGAAATTCTTAACAAAATACTGACCAATAGAATACAAAAGCATTTAAAACAAATAATTCACCATGATCAAGTGGGATTTATACCAGGGATGCAGGGATGGTTCAACATATGAAAGACCGTTAGTATTATTCGCCCCTTGACATGAAAAATTATAAGAACCACATGATAATATCAATAGATTCTGAAAAAGTATTCGACAACATCCAACACCCATTCTTGTTTAAGACACTCAAGAAGATAGGAATGGAAGGAAAATCCTCAATATTTTACAAGCTATATTTAAGAAACCAGCAGCTAACATGGTAATCAATGGAAAAAAGACAAAAACAATTTCACTGAAAAAGGGAACCAGACAAGGATGCACCTTGTCCTCACTCCTATTTCACATCCTACTGGAGATCCTAGGTGACAACATAAGACAAAGAGAAGTCATCAAAGGTATTCGTCTGGGGAAGGAAGAGGGGGAGCTGCTGTTTTTCACAGACAGTATGGTTTTATATGTTGAAAATCCCCAAAATTCTACAGGTGGAGTGTTGGAAGTGATAGAGTAATATGGCAGAGTAGCAGAATGCAAAATCAACAAACAGAAGTCTGTCGGGTTGTTATACTCAGACAAGATCACAGAAGAGGCAACTAAAAAGGAAGTACCCTTTACAGTAGTCAAGCAGAAACAAATATCTAGGAATATACTTGACTAAGTAGACAAAAGATTTGTTAGGGCTACGCTTAGAAAAAAAAGATTTGTATGAGTTAAACTGTAGAACACTATTAAAAGAAACCAAGAATAACCTCAGCAAGTGGAAAAATATCCTTACTCATGGATTGAAAGACTCAATATAATCAAGATACCAGTTCTGCCCAAGGCACTATTTAAGTTTAATACTATCCAGATACAAATACCATCATCCTTCTTTTAGAGAATTAGAAAAACTGATTACCAACTTCACATGGAGAAAAAAGAAGTCCAGAATTGGCAGAGAACTCCTCAAGAATAAGGACAAAGCGGGAGGGCTTGCTCTACCTGATTGAGCATGTATTATACAGCCACAGTGGTCAAAGCAGTGTGGTACTAGTGTAACAACAGATACTCAGACTAGTGGAAAAGAGCTGGAAACCCAGAAATAAAAGCAACATCATATAGACATGATTTTTGACAAGGGCCCCCAAATATCAAATGAATGCCCTCTTCAATAAGTGGTGCTGGGAAAAATAGATATCTACCTGCAATACAGAGGGTAGGGGCTGGGCAGGGCACTAACCCAAGTGGAGGGTATTGTTTATCTCCCAAAAGGGGGCGGCCACCCTGGCCCACCAAGCCCTGATGATGATATTCCTGGTTGGAGCATACAATGCACAGGGAAGACCCTAGGGCCAGTCCCAGCACAAGACGCGATGTCCCTCACTAAACCATCATGCTGCAAGGGACAAGACTAGAGACACAGTACGGGAATTGTGCATAATCTTACTCTATCATGCTGAGGGCGTGCAACAAACAGAGCACTAAGGGGAGCAAAGTGATAAAATCCCCAGGGAATACCAAAAGTAAACTTTGGAGGCAGAGTGTGGAAACCCATTAAACTCGTGTGGAAAACACTCATAAAAGGCCAGCAAACAGACCTTGAACTATTGATGGGCTTTTTCATTTTTGTCAGGAGCTTTTTGTTTTTGTTATTTGGAAGTTTGGGATTTGATTTGGTCTTGACTTCTCTTATTTTGTTTGGCTTTGCTTGGTTTTTGCGCTTACTGTCTCTGCATGTCTAACTAGATATGGTAGGGAGGATAAAGAGTTCAGAGATGAAAAGAACTAGACCAATGGTTCCAGATAGATTTGAAAGAAGGGGCGGTGGGAGAAAGGAAGGGCGGCAGAAACCAAGCCAGGAACAAGGGAACAACAAGCGAACTAAAATCAATGGCCAGAAGGGCATTGAATGCTAGTCTGGCTTAATCAATGGCAATGTAACAGCAAAGAATTACTTAACCTGAATGAAGGCCAAACGTGATGGTGGAACTAGAGGAAGGTAAAAGGAAATAGAGGGATGAACCAGGAGGCAAGGGCCAGTTATAGATGTCTAAATACAGGCATGTCATTATGTAAATATAAATGTGTGTGTATATATAATTGAAAGTGGGCAGGGGCGACAGGAAATGATATAAGATGAAAATAATCATAACCTATCAAGGGTTCAGAGGGAGAGTGGGCAGGGAGGGGGAAGAATTGGGGAGCTGATATCAGGAGCTCAGGTGGGAAGAGAATGCTCTGGAAATTATGATGGCAGCATATGTGCAAATGTGCTTGACAAAATGGATGCATGTATCAATTGTGATAAGAGATTGTGATAAAACTCCCCAATACAAGTACTTAATTAAAATTTTTTTCAAATGTCATCCAATGCATTTTGTACTAACCAACCTGATATCTACGATTAATTCAAATGTTTTTATTAATTGACTGTACGGGGTTATGCTATTTCTCCGTCATAAATATTTTCAGATTAATTGAAAAATCTAAATTGAACCCTTTAAATTTTCTACCAATAGCAGAGTTAGGGAACAAATAGATGTCACAGTCATAGATTTCACAGACAAGTTTTCTGCTGGCTCGAGCCTGGTGTCATGTTATAAGGTCTCTGGTTTGTTTCCAAAATGTTCGGATGTCTCGCTTTTGAGCCAGAGGCAGATTGAGCAGTTGCTTACATATGAAAATTGTGTTGTCATGCCATGAAATGACTCAGAACTTTTCATGTTCTTTGAAACATATGACTGAATGTAGCTTATATAGTATTTACAGAATATTTATGATTGCATATATATGGGATTATATAATACTTGCTGTTTTGTGACCAACTTTATCTTAGTGTAATGTTTTTAAAGCATCCATGTATCAGAATGTCATTCTTTTTTATTGCCGAGTGGTTTTTTCTGTTATATGGCTAAAAAAACATTTATTCATCCATTAGTTGATGGACTGTTTGATTGTTTCCACTTTGGCCCTAAAATGAATAATGCTGTTTGGAACATGTACTAATTTTTAAATGAGCATATACTTTTATTTCCTTTGGCTATATAACTAGGGACCAAATTGCTGACAAGCAAATTTGTATTGTTAAGTAACTTTGTGTGTTTCAGTTTACATTTTTAAATAACCGTCAAAATGCTTTCAGAAGTACAGAGATTATCCTAAATGGTCAAGTCATAGACTATAATGTGACTGTTAAAGAGACTAATGATAACAGTGATAAATTAATGCACCCTGTAAGTTTGTCAGGTAGAAGGATATCTTCCCAAAGAACTAAGTAATAGCTTATAAATTAGGAAGCATGCTTGCAGCTAAGTATTTTCAGTATTCTAAGGGTTTTGTGTTTGGGTGTTTATTGAAATGGCAGTGAATGAGAATATAACAGTTGTGATTTAAAATTCTCTTTATTTTAAAAACTATGATAGGTAGAATTTTGACAGTGTTAAAAATTTTAAGTAATGTTAAAAGATGACATCCTTGTCAGGAAATACAGAGATTATTATTGTCATAGTACCTAATGAATATCTTAATGTTATTTTATTTTTCCTCTCTTTTACTGTGTGTGTAGCACAACAAAATTGGGTTCACAAAACATGAATTTTATAAAAGATTTATTCATTGCTTTTTTAAAAGCAATAATTCCTTGCTTCAGTAGGTCTCAGGTGCTTCCTAAGGACTTAATGTGTTTAATTTACTCAATCGTCCTACCTCAAGGAGGTGTTCACCCACCTACTGATTTCATCTCTGAGTGACTGTGTAAGACAAGGATTGAACAAGAACTGCTCCCTAAGGGTTTCTGAGACTGGAAATCTGGATAGGGCCAGCAATTTCCTCTTCTTCCTAAGAGTAGCTGGTGAATTTGAACTGGCAACATGGTAGCCAAATAGTTAATCCATTGTGTCCCAAGGACTCCTGTAAGGTATGGGTACTATTATTTCCCCCTGTTTTAGAGAAAATTGAGACAAAGCAAAATTTAGTTACATGCTCAAGAACACACAGTTACAAAATAAAAGTGCTAGGAAATGTGGGTGTGCTCTTATACCATTTATCATCTTTCTTTTTTTTTTGGGGGGGGGCGGGCATCACTGCTTTCCAGTGGTGGGAGTAGGAGGCCCAGCCCCACTGCTGGAATTGAACCTCCGTCCCAGTGGGCTGCAGTCCCGCGCACAACCACTGCACCACCGGGGCTCAGCCCTATCATGTTTCAGTATATAGATCTTTTATATGATTATTTAGGCCACATTCTAGAAGTGATTTATAATTTGATATATAAATGACTTGAAACTTACTACCACTTAAAATATTTTTCAAAGCACTCTCCATAAAAAAGAAAATACTGATTAACATCATTTTTTTCAGTGCACAAACATTTCATTTTGTAATAATGCTACTGCTTTTACATTTTACAGATAAGCCACATAATCCTATGGTAAATGCTGGAGCAATTGTTGTGACTTCATTAATAAAGGTAAAATATTGACATTTCTTTTTAACCTAGTAAAAGTTAAGTAACTAAGACACAAGATTAAATTATTTATGTGGAACTGTCAAGGGTTTTTTCTGTCTTATAAAAATTAATCTTACTCTATAGGGTTCAGCTTTTTATTTAATTCAAAGTAAATGATGCAGTGACTTTAAAGAGAAAATTAGACACAGATGACTAAATTCTTACAGTTAATATCTCTTGATTTGAAGATCTGGCAACAATTCAAAAGGAAGTATCTGCTCAACAATAGCCAGAGTTTTTCTTAAAAGTTCAGAATTTTTAAAATCTTCCCTACCCTTTTGGGTCTTCTACAATGTACAGATATAAATGGAATTAAATGCATTCTTTCCCTTTTTTTAATGCATTCTTATTACCATATATACAGAAAATATTTTGGTATCTTTCTTAAAACACAGCATATTTACATTTGAATATTCTCGAGTCATATACATGAGTACGAATCACGATTTTTATTTGAATGTGTACTTTATGCCATAACTAAAATAAATGAGGCTTTTGCCAATTATTAAGCTGTATTATGTTCCTTATGCTTTGAAATTTACATTGTATTTAGTATTTAGTTTTCCTTAATAATTGGATGTCTTGATTTGAAATAAGCATCTGAAAATGATTCTATTGTGAGTACTTACAGGTTTTTTTCATTTATATTGAAATAAGTCTAATGTGCCCTTGAAACATTTGCAAAGTTTATCCAGTAAATCAGTATCTAGTCCAAATTAGAATAAAGCTAATTAATGACTTTGTAAATAGATTTCTGAGGGTGGGATACTCCTTTACCCAAAGGGTATAAGTCATGCCCTTGGCCCAATTCATAAAAATTCATCTCATTCACTTTCACAAATTTATATATTTATGAGAAAAACCTTTAAGATAAGAATGATATTATAAAATATGTATTAATGCACATAGTTAATAATTTGGGGGTAGTGCTGTGTAATCGTAGGCACATAGTCCTTGCTACCCCAGTGCGATAGATATATTCAAATGCTATTGTTTAATTTAATGAGTTTTAATAGGCCATGGAAATTTTCATTTTGTATACTGTAACATCTTGTTATTTATAGCGATTTTATATAAGAAAAGTTGTTTGCTTGATGTAAAAAAGACTTTGGTTATTATAGGCATCCTTGTTTTTTGTAGAAATCAATATTTATATGAGAAGGATTTAAGAAGTTTGTGGAATTAAAAGATAATGGGCTTTTTCTATGAATTTTTTGAAACCTCATATGAATAAGGTGCACTCTTACAGTGTGAGGCATGCATACGTAGTTAATCTTACAGTTAGATTAGGATATGCTTATTGAGAGTAAAATCTCATTGATAGTTCAGATTTGAGCAGGCATTTAGAGAAATAGAAATTCAATGTATGTGGTAGTGTGTATTAACCACTGGAACGGTTCTGAGCCTTTTGTAGGTCTCCCTTGAAAAATGTACCCATAAAGTGATTTTACATACAATTTTAGAAGGTTAATAGGTCCTTTGAAGCTGATCCATGGATCCGTTTAAGAACTTTTACACTGGAAAAAGATTAACATGGTATACCAATAGAATTCTTCAGAAAGGGCATATGTAAATGATTAATCGAGCCTTTCCTTAACTGCATGCAGTTAAAAGTCTCCTTTTGTTTAATGATTCGTGAGTGTAATGCACTGCCCTGAGGGAATGCTGCATGTTGGAATCGCATGCTTGGTCCTATCACACCATCACTTCATTAGTTTCATTTCACATAGTCACAAGCCATGAACTAACTAGACAGTTGTATCATTCACACTTAGATTTTTAGCTTAAAATAAGACAAAAAGTTAAATTGCATGTGCACAATTTAGGTGTGGTTTATCATGAAGTTGCAGAAATTTAATTTAATTCATCTTGTATTTATAAATCTGATTGGTGGTTTTAAATTTATAAAAATGTTGAGTCCTGGTGGTGCAGTGGTTTAGTGTTTGGCTGCTAACTAAAAAGGTTGACAGTTCAGACTGGCAAAGTTGGAAGTAAGGCTTTGGGGTGTCACTCATCTTTAAGGTAATTTTCTTTTGAGTTTCTGTTTTTCAAATGTGTCTCACAAGTGCTTTTCAAATTATTTAAATGAAGTTCATACAAAACCTTGTATGAGGACATTTGATGTGAACTTTGGTGAAAAACTGCCCCAGAATGTAATACTTAAGGCAGAATTGAAAACTTAACAAGCATCTGTATTTGATCTCTGCAAGTTATATAATATAATTATAATTAGTAATGGTTTTGAAATAAAAGTAATAAAGCTAGCCAAAACAGCCTTTAGAAATGTCAAGCCCCACCTTCTTTATAAGGTTGTGGACACTGAGGCTAATTTAGCTGTGACAACAGTAGAATCCAGTCTAAATCTCATGACCTAGACCTCTCTTTTTCTGTTTGCTGTTTGTTAGATTTCATGCTACCATATTTAATGTGGTTTCTTTTGATAACATCTTTAACTTTGAATTAGTATAGTTTTATTATCTGAAAATGCTGTTTTCTTAATTTTTAAAGATACCAATTTATTGGCTTAAAAGGTTACATCTATTTTTAGTTGGTCTGTATAATTATTTTTGGTTATCAATCAGTGCCTAATATGTGTAAAGAACTAGGTCCCTCCCCCTGAATTTATACTTGAGTATCAAGTCATGACTATTTTAACCATGGAGACTTAACGGATGTGAAGGAGTCCTTGTGGCACAGTGATGAAGTGCTGAGCTGCTTACCAAAGGTTGGCAGTTCACACACAACAATTGTCCACCAGAGAAAGATGTGGCCGCCTTCTGTGAAAATCCCCATTGCCCTATGTAGACAGCCTCCTTGGGAGCCCTGTGGGGGCAGTTCTAATCTGCCCGAGAGAGCTACTTGCAGTGGAAATTGACTGGCGGCAGTGGATACTCGATGAGAATCTTACTCTTTAACTCTTAGTTGATGAACTTGAACCTGTTTGTGATTTTATTTTTTCTACCGAAGTTCAGGACTTTATTTATGATGCCATTAACACATTATTCTCACATTACTTCACACCCCCAGGGGGAGAGATTGAGTGGAGTCTTTAGAAAGACTCTTTATTTCATAATTTTGTAGTATTGATATTTTTTCCTTGTAGGATTGGTGGTGATCCTCGGGAAATGGGGCAAGAGGCAAAGCAAATGTTCAAAAGGATTAGCAGATTGTGGAAAAAAGGAGGATTTGGACAGAAGGAGCCTGTTGCATAAATTCTTAACTACTAAACTTATAGAAAAACTCCAATATTTAAAATTTTAACCAAAGCTATATAGGTAAATACCTTTTTAAAAACAAATGTCATTTTATACTTAAAATGCACATAATTTTTGACAAAACAAGGGTACTGATATTTGCTTTCTTTTTCTCTGTAGTAGCTACTAACATTTAAAGGAATATTTTTTTTGTGCAATCTGTTTTATTTGATGATGATAATGTGTGGTTGCTTGACTTAAAGGAAAGAATCAAATCTGAAAGGAGCACTATCATTTCTGATTAGAATAGTGCTACCCTGTGTACTTTTTAGTGGTTAAAATCTCACATTCAAAGTTCTGAGGGGTAATTTAATGGTTAGAGTGGGAAAATGAGGACAACATACTGCTGTTCTTCATTTTGTATTTCAAAAGTCAAGGTTAAGTTACACCATCTTCGTTCTTTGTGTGTGTGTGTGTGTGTGTGTGTGTGTGTGTGTGTGTATGTGTGTATCTCTTTCTCTCTCTTGCTTTTTTTAATGCCTCTTTTTATTCCAATTAGAGTTTCCTGTTTTTGCTGTTTTAAGAAGCTTGATTTTTTTCATCAACAGTAATTTTTAAATTTTTTAGTTTAAAATTGGAGTTCTTCTTTTCAGCCATTTAATTATCCATGAAAATAAAGACAAATTTAATTGTATAATGATCAAAGGTGGTCATATTAACAAGAACCAGTAGGCTTGTTCATAAGTCACATGCTTTAACTGTAGTTATAGGGGGTACATCAGATTTTGTAGCATTCAGAACACGAGACTATTAGTTTGGTTACTTTCATATTTATACCAGTTGGTATATTTGAGGTTTTAATTTGTTTTAGTTTTATGCAGGGCAGATAATTTATTGCCTGAGGAATTAATTTTCTGTTTCCTTAGTATTAAGATGGTTCTATGGAAATAATATATCTAGAATATTATTTTTTATTGTTAATATGTATTTAATTCTCCTGTTTTATATTACCTTTAAAGCCACTCTGGGGAAGATTAAAATATTTATCTTTCCTCTTCTACTGTCTCTAATTTGAATTGTTTCTATGTACCTCTAATTTTATTAATGGGATCAAATGATTTATTTTCAAAATAACTGATTAGAGTATTAACTTTAAAGGAGTCATTTTAATCCAAAATTTAAAATTTATTGATAGATCTCTGTATTAACAAGTATTTAGTCTGTATTATAATCTATAATACATTAATCAGTTCATGAGTAGATTATAAAAACATTTTAATATACCTCCATTAATCTGGTGCTTAGCGCTAAACCTCAGAACCTCTGTGTAAAAATTCTATTTCCAGAGCTTTTTACAATAGAATGTAAAATCTGTAATGGGATAGGAATGTTCATAACAGTAAATCTATTTCTAGTGGTCCAGTCTGACTACCTTTTTAAAACAAATCAATTAATTGGCTTTAAAATTTTGATGATTGAATTAAAAAGTATTGTTAAATGAAATTTATTTGGTTTAATCTTTGAAAAAGTTTTGTTTCTATGTTTACTACAAAGGAATGCTAAAATATTCAAAATTAAACTATCAAAAGATCTAGTAATGCTCGCATAGTGATCTCCAACATGGGACATAACCTGCATTCCTTGGGATGTAAAGCCTTTCCAAGGAGTAAGAGAGCATATGTAGTTTTAAGACAATTGGTTTTCAGATCTGTTTTTCTTATGTTCCTTATTATAATTGATTTTTGTTAAATACGCTTGCATTTTTTCCCTAAAAGAAACACATAGTTCTTATGCATTCTAAAATCTGATTTGATATACTGCTTCAGGTTGTAAAATCTCTTGGGCATCAACAAAAGAGAGCATTTTGAAATACTGGAATCAACATTTTGCAGTATTGGTTATATTGGAGGATGTTATGATTAGGTAACAGATCTTTTGATTACCAAGTTACTTCCAATTCTTTAGTTTCAACAAAATTGAAAGAAAATGAAGTTGTCATTTAGCTAAATAAATTTTTAAAATTAGTTCAGGTTGGATGAACACTTATTTTTGGCATGTGTACTGGGGTAGATACTTAAAGAACTGAGTGACAATGTTCTAACAACACTTTTCCTATCCCCTTCTACTTACATACTCTAAGCAAGCTTCCTCAGTTCATTCATCTGTAAAAATTAACAGTAGGAAAAGAAACTCGTTCTCGTTCTTGTAATAGAAAGTATTTTTTGATCTAAGAGTAAAAGCTACTATTTGAATAGGAAGAGAAAGTATTGAACAGTAATACAAGAGCTCTGGTATCATAGTGGTTACTCGTTGATCTGTTAACCATAAGGCCTGGAGTTCAAAGCCACCAGCTGCTCCATGGGTCAGAAAGACATTCTACTCCTACTCCTATTAAGAGTTCCTGCCGCAGTCACTCACAGGCACAATTCTGCACTGGCCCGTAGAGTTGTGGTGTGTCAGGGTCAGGTCAGTGACGATGAAGGGAATAGGTCATGTAAATTAGCAAGGGACAGGATTAGCAAACATGTTTTCCTTTACCTGTAGGCTTACTATGAGTTGTAATTGACCCAAAGACAGTGGATTTGTTTTGTTCTGTTTTGTTTTTTAATGAAAAATCCCAAACATAAATGTACGAGGCTGAGTTCTCTAGAGGAACAAAAACTGTGAAATATATACATTTCATAGACAGAAGACTTTTTCAGATGCACCTGATTTCATGAGCTAACCAACACAAGATTAGAAGGTAAAATGGTAGCTTGCTGGCTCATGATCCAAGTGGGACGTCAGATGGACGATTCAAGCAGAATGAGTTTTGCCAAAACATCCACAGATTATTATTGACTATAATAATATAGTCACATCCCCAAGGAAACTGTTTTTCTCCATATTGGCTTCTTGCATCAGATTCCAAAATGTAAGATGGTTATGTTATGATACGATATGGATGAGCAGCCTAGTATCTGCCCAACGACTGAAAATCACATTAGCCTAGTGAACATAAAACAGTCATCACAGTATACAAAGTAGTATAACCAGCCTCTGTGGAACAGCTTCTGTTAAAAAAAAAAAAAACTACACTTCTACCCGTTTGCCATCGCCCCACCCCAGTAATGGTAATGATCTTACTGTTTTTGTATTTTGGCGGGGAGGAGAAATTTGTGGGTGTATGTGTGAGTGTGTTTTGCCAACAGTTTTGCTAGTAAATTTTTCTGTTAGATTTTTCAAAAGTCAAATTATAAGACATTTTATATTTGATAATTAAGTCCTTTATATCCTTGCGGTGTATGAATTTTTTACATGGGGTACAGGAGCAATGCCACTTCCAGGATACATAAGAAGAATGAATATTAAGCAAATGCTGCCACATTTAAACAGTTATTTTTAAGAGAGACTTTTTTGAGTCAGTAGACAAAAACCCACAATAATTCCAATGTTTTATTTTGCCCCATTTTTACAATCTGAGTAGGATTTTTAAGTAGTTTACTCTAATTGCTACATAATCACAGACACAAATACCAGTTGTTTCTTAAAAATAAAAATAGATGGAAAACAATTTACATTAATTTAGTAAATGAAAATTTAGACCAAGTATGATATAGCCTTGATTTGAAACAGGTTCTTGTTTTTGAAACAAAATGACAGCAAGGAAAATTAGTTTTACAAGACATAATTTTAACAAAAGTTTAACAGTATCTAGTAATTAATTGATATAGCCCTTTTCAAAAAGGTTTTTCCTTTTTTGATTTTTGTGCTCTTCAAAGGTTGAAAGTTTTTTTTCTGGTTTAAATGTTGTTAAATATTTTACAGCATTAGGATCTATGGAATGTTTTGACAACTGCAATAGTTCAATGAAGTTGGTAATTTTTTAAAATTATTTTTCATTGAACCTCTTTGGAGTGTATACCTTTTTATATGGTGTTTTTTAAGAGGAGAAAACTTAAAATTTGTCAAACGGTGTTTTATACTATAGAAAAAATAGGGAGCATGTGATTGAAATATGTCTAAAGTAAAATTAACTTTATATTGTTTAGTCTTTGCCACTACTGGTTATGATGACATAGTGTAGGCTTTCTTTCAGTTACTGATTGTAAATGCATGACTGTTATCTGCCCTCCAATAAATTGATGTTTTGGCTTTCAGATTTTCAGCCACAACTTCATCTGCTTCAAAGTGATAAAAATGAACCTGATTTTACACAATTAAATAATACACTCATACAGGTTCCCCTCCTTAATAAAGCTTAATATTTTGTTTCTTTTGAAGATAAAGTAAAAAGAAGTAGTTTTTAAAAAAACTTTATTTACCAAATTACTTTTTTAAAACCTGTCTTTAAGATTAGAGATGTATTGTTTCTATTGGGTGCATATCACCAATTAATACGTTTGATTTCAGATCTACAACTTACTGCTTTGTAAACTTCGCCGAGGTAAAATGAAACCATTTGGTTACTTGAAATGGTGTATGTTACATAGATTTTTCATATTGACATTGCAGTAGCTAACATGTCAGAAATAGAAATGCTGAAACAATACATCTTCCATGATTTGAATTGGCATTATTGTACTTACTTTTTTAGATAATGTAAAATAAAAATTTAAATTTTTAAGTCAGGTATATAGCAAGTACAATTTTTTCCTTATCTAGTTGAGTGTGCCTCAAATATTAGTTTATGCTAGAATTATAAAAGATTAGTCTGCAACACCATTCATTTTTCTAACACTAATTTTGGTATAACTTTATATATGCAGATAGAATGTTATTAATCTAAAATTATAATGTATGTATACACTTAATTACTTCCTAAGGGTGAAACTTTATTTTAAGTTTTTACCATGTAAAATTAAGTAAATAGTATATAATTTAGCAGATTGTATAAAGCCGTGAAAACAAATTGGGGTCAGGTGTGTTTTAAATTCTGTAACTTTGGGTTGGGTAAAGATATACTTAAAATAAAGCATTCCCTTTGTAAGTCAGATCAATCCTGAATATATTGGTGCTAATGAAAAAATTCTTGAAAGAGAGTTGCTGTCAGTACTAAATTACTTTAGCAGTATTTCTTAGATTTAAAAGTACTAATAGAATGTGTCAGTTATAATTATAGCAGTTTGACATTTTTGATATTAACTTACAATGTAACTAGTGGTGTCTTAACTAATATATTTATGTCTCGTTTTTCTGCAGCAAGGAGTAAATAATGCTGAGAAATTTGACTATGTAAGTAGGAATTTTGACTTCAGTTTTTGTGTCACATTCTTGACATATTTGTCTTTTGAGTACTGATACATCCTACTTTTGGTTTATAGGTGATGCAGTTCTTGAATAAGATGGCTGGTAATGAATATGTTGGATTCAGTAATGCAACGTGAGTCTAGTTTATGATGTAGCAGAAGAGGCTACCTTAAATTAATTTTAAAAGTCTAGATTGTAGAATTTAACTCTCAATACTGTCGTTTGTTCATTTGTTCCTTTTGTTAGCCCTAGTCATTGGTAAATCAGCAGTACTTAAATTTTGGATATTACAAGGAAATAAATTATTTCTAAATTGCCTGAGGAGAGCATTTAAAAACTACTTTAGTACTTTTAGCAAGGTCCGTGTGGGTGGTCACAGAAGGCACCTCTAGCTTACTTCAAATTATTGGTGTTTTTTCAGGTTTCTCAACCTTTCTCAATCTCATCTTGCTATTTCTCCAGTTCAGTTTTTATTCAGATATATGAGCCCAGTTCAGTTTGCAAGTTTACAGGAAAATGAAAGGAAAGAATAAACAATGACTATAACTTTCACTTATATGCTCTGATTAATACTTAGTTTCATTCATCTTAAATAGTTGATTGTTCTGTAACAGGAGTGGGTTCTGGTTTCAACTTGAAGTGTGTGTCTGAGAGTCATATTCATTGTGATGCCAGGATGGATATATCATTAATGTTCACCTACCTACAAAGTGTATCAATTTTAAATGCAAAGCGTATCCTTCAAATTCTGACCTCCACCTTCTGGAAACTTGTATGCTGGTATGCCAGATGTCCCTCAAAGTGAATCTGCCTAAGTTGGTACTCTGGACATTACTTTCAAACTTCTCTTGGAAATCCTTCATATAGGCTATGCTAGAAATCCAGACTTGGTACCGAATTTAGCCCTTGCTTTTCTCTTTGTAGTCAAGGCTGGAAAAGATACCCCAGTGTTCCATTCAAATCACTGCCTCCTAAGTTCAGACTTCTTACAACTGTCATTGACAGTTATATAGACACTCATTTTTTCTGTTTCTCCTTTCCTAAATTGAGTCAATCTTTCTAAAATATACATATGGAAAGGTAATGATGTCTTGACAGCCTTAGGCTTTTCCTGGCTACACAATTGTATTCTGAGGATTGTAACCTGCTGACTTCCCTAATAATGTGTGTTGGGGGAGGGCGGGGAGGTAGCGGTGGAGGCCTTTAGGCTTTCATTTTGAAAGTCAGGAGTCACGTAGTTACTTACATGGTTCCTTTTAAACTTTCTTGTCTTTTCTCCACAAACCCTGTGTTTCAAATGTATCAGGATATTTGTTATTCTTCAGAATATGAAGTTCTGTCTCTTACGCCTTTTTAATTTTAATCAGCCTTACTGGAATTGCCACAAATGTTTATCCCCTGAAATGTGTAAATTTAGTGAGTTCTGAAAGCCCCTTTGAATGTGTACCTCATTGAATTTCCTTGAGACGTTTCATTTAGAATTGGGTTTTTTGAACTTCAGGGAGCCAGAGGCATTTGCTATTTTCTATGCATTTTAAGGGTAGAATCCTTGATAATTTTTAAGTTATTTTCTTTATTTCTAAAATATGAGGACTAGACAGGGTCTGAATTCATATTAGTTCCTTCACAGCTGAGAAAAATTAAGGCTGAAAATATTGTCTGATAAATCACTTGCTTATTGGCAAAAACTGACCTGTAGCCCAGTATTCCTATCCAGTTTAGTATCTTTATATTGTTCTTTGCTATAAAATTTAAACTATAGGATGATCATAGTTTTTTACGGGATATAAATAAATATAAGAATTTTTTCTCCTCAGGTTTCAGTCTGAAAGAGAGAGTGGAGATCGGAATTTTGCAATAGGATATTACTTAAAAGAAAAAAAGGTTTTAATTTTTTTGTTTCTATTTCAAATGATGGTTTTATTTAATAAAATATAAATCTATATGCTAAAAATCCAACAATGACCATTAAGCCACTGTCTGGCTAATGCTATGAACTTGCTTATTAATACTGTAAATTTTGACTAGTTACATTAATGCAAATTCTGCTAGAGGCTTAGCCTTTTCCCACAAGTATATTACTTGTTGCTGATTATTTGATTTTTTAAATTTTAAATGGTTCAATAACATGATATGTGGATTATGAATGTTATCATTAACCTGATGATATAATTTTATTTTGTCTTATTGGTTGTACCCTTTTATAGATTACATGATATTTTTAAATGTTTATTTATTTTTTCAGTGTTTTCCAGAAGGCACAGACATGGTTGGTATATTGGACTTCTATTTCCAGGTAATTTACTTTCACTTTTAAGCTGTGTATATAAATGGGCATGTCACATATTACAGAATACAAATCACTCAGAAATCTTGACTCTAGACCAATAGAAAATACATTTCCCATTGAAGGCATTTTTTTTAAAAAGTCCTTATTTAAGCACCCAGGTAGCTGTGTTTCATAAAATTTATGTAGTAAGGAAAAATTTTCTGAAATATTCTGTTAATGAAATGTCTAAGGTAATACATAATCTCAGTAATTGGTTTCCCCTAAGTGCTATTTTATTAGCTTTTACATTTTCTTTAGACGAAACTGTGTGCCTTCATACTCAGCAGTATAAAGTGGTCATAACTCAGTTTCTTTGCTATCTTTTATAAATTATTTATCAGTATTTTATTCTAGCTTAGCTGTTGCTAGGAAAACAATTGTCTTGATTTTTTCTATAGTCACATAGTAGGTTTTATCCTTAGATTAAATAGTTCTCCATGTCCATGGAGAAGGGTACTTTCACATAATGTATATTGAATTCCATTTCAGATAGCCTTCCTGAATACCCTCCCGCATGCATATTTTCAGATCAGTTCATTTTTATAGAATTTACACCACTGGTACCACTTCCCTGTACTTAAAGCAAAAATAGGCCACATTATTGCTACTATCTAGTTTACCCTACATTGGACACTTTGCTTTTAAGATGCTTTGATTTTAGCCTTTCTGTAATATGAGAGTTGTAAAGAAGCTTGATAATGTAGATTTTGATGCACATTATCACCTGATCATATGAATGAAGAACTAGAAATATACTACATGTATGTTTTTCTCCTTATCTTGTGCAATTTCTACCAGATTTTTTTGCGGGGGGAGGGGGCATCACTGCCTCTGGTGGTCGTGGGCGCTACCCAGTGCTGCCTCCTGAGAGCCGCTGCTGGGTTTGAACCGCCAAGCCCTCGGGCCACAGTCCCACACTCTACTGGGCTGTAGTTTCATTATCTGTGGCATATACCAGGCTTATCTTCCCAGATAACAATGACAGGAGTTGAAATATGTTCTTAACCCTTTGCCATGGCATTGAGTCTGACTCATTGTACTTACTGTACTTACAAAGTACAGTTTCCAAGCCTGTTAATCTTTAGGGAAATGGCTGCCGCTTTTTTTTCCTAGAGTAGCTGATGGGTTCAAACTCTCCCTATCTTTCAGTTAGCAGCCTAACATATCAACTGCACCCATCAAAGCAGTTGTATTATAACTTCCAGACTCACTGCCATCAAGTCATAGCGACCCCTGTGTGTTCCCGAGACTGCTTAGAGGAATAGAAAGCACAGTTGGAGTCTCAAGGAGGTCCTGAGGGTCCAAACTGCTAACCACATGGATCACAGCCCCACTTAAAAACACTAGGCCACCACAGCTCCTTCAATTACAACTTAAGATCTAAGCATAAATAGTGACATGTCTGCACTTCAGGACAAAACTCGAAAGATAGTCATGGAAGCGATACTTATTTTTGAGAAGGGCTGTATCTAATTGAATTTCCATCACGATATCAGAAAGTACTCGTCAGATGGAGTTTGTCAAATTAGGTTTATACCACCGTATGGAAAACATAATTCCAATTTGAATAGTAAGTATTTGTAATAAGTTCAGTATACTCAGCACTTCTCAAGTTTAAAGAACTAATGAAAAAGTACAGACTTTAAAAGTTGAAATACTGAAAGGTTCTGTAGGCAAAATGTTGACTGATACTGGGAATATCAAAAGAAGATGAGAGGAACACACAGAATCTCTATAAAAAAAGGAATTTGGTTACTATTCAAACAATTAAGAATGTAGAATTATACAAGAAGGTCCAATGGTAGTGGAGGAAGATGTCCAAGCTGCATTGACTGCATTGGATAAAAACAAGGCTCTTGAGGGCTGGTGAAATAGCATTTGAGATATTTCAACAAATGGATGCAACCCTGGAATTCCAACAAAAGATAACACAGCAGCATGGAGAAATTAATGAACTGTGTCATTAACATTACTGACAAGTAATATTTTGATGGATATAACTTTAAAATGGTTGCCAGCAGTACATCAAGCCAGATTCAGAATAGGACCTGTGATGGCGTCATTGCTGATGTCAGATAGTTCTGACTGGAAACAGGAAGTATCAGAAAAATGTTTACCTGTACTTTGTGTGAATTATAACAAATAATGGATAACCTTGCAAGAAATTGGGAATTTTAGAGTACTCTGTTACGCTTACACAGAAACTTCTCTTTAGACTTAATAGAAGGAAGGGCTATTGCATGGTTTAAAATAGTGAGATGTGTGTTGGAGTTATATTTATTTGCTATACTTACTAATCTGAGAAAATAATCTCAGAAGCTAATCTAAATTTTGATACAAATAACTAGTATATGGTAGTTTGAGTGCCAGTTGTGTCTTCCTGTCAAAATGTAGTATACCATACAATGCCAATTTTTTTAAATGTGTAAAGCAAAGAAGAAAGTACTAGTAATTTATGTGGAATTTTTCTGTGGGCATTCCCAGGCTCTAGAAACACCCCAGGTTGATAGTGACATCCCAAACAGACGCAGCTCAGCGATTCCGAGCCTTGGTGCTGAGAACACTGTGTGTAGTTCCTGGCAGGGGGCTGGTGCTGTCACTCCAGCTACTTAGGACTGGCGGCCCTTTAGCGGCTCGGACAAAACAAGGGCTTACTACAAGGTTTTCTTTTTGCCTGTTTTTCATTATTTTTTTTAAAATCATTTTATTGAGGGCCCACATAGCTCTTACCACAATCTGTACATCCATCCATTGTGTCAAGCACGATTGTGCATATTTTGCCATCATATTCAAAACATTTTGTTTCTACTTGAGCCCTGGGTATCAGATCATTTCTCCCTCTTCTCCCCCTCCCTCATGAACCTTTAATAATTTATAATTTTTTCCCTGTCTTACACCCATGGTTATCATCCTTCCTAGTGTCACGCCCTTAGTACAGCTCCTCATGTTGTGGTGAGCCCCCCAAAGCATAAAATTATTTTTGTTGCTACTTCATCACTGTCATTGTGCTACTGTTATGAATCGTCATGTAAGTATCTGATATGCAGGATATATTTTCATTGTTACAATTGAACATAATTAGAGCATAGTGATTAATCACAAAACAATTTATAATTGTGAAATATTTATTTCTAAGGACAAATGAAATTTTGTCTTAAAGCATGGTATAGCATGGTTGACGGTCTTGATGCTGGGTACTCATATGTGGGTGTATCTGCATGGGGGCAGACCAAGCTAGAGACAGATAGAGGAGTGGCGCCACAGTTCCTAAGACCATTGGAAATAAGTTTTCTGATGGTCTCAGGCGACCCCTGAGAAAGGGTTGTTCAACTCCCAAAGGGGTTGCGAATTCACACACTGAAAACTGCTTATACAGACCGCTGTCTCCCTTCACCTACTTTTCTCTTGTCTATCCCCCTGGGAAGGGGTGATATGTAGATCATTGTAATCTCTACCCCCCACCTTCCCTTTACCCTCATTATTGGTTCTGAGGGGCTTATCTGTCCTGGATTCCCTGTGTTTCCAGCTCTTAACTGTACCAGTATACATCCTCTGGTTTAGCCAGATTTGTAAGGTAGATTTGGGATCATGATAGTGGGGGGTGGGAGGGAAGAGCATTTAAGAACTAGAGGGAAGTTATATGTTTCATTGGGGCTATACCACACCCTCATTGGCTCGTCTCTTCCTGTGACCCTTCTGTAAGGGATGTCCAATTATCTGAAGATGGGTTTTGGGGCTCTACTCCATGCTCTCCCTTATTCACAATGATAAGATTTTGTTTTGTTTTGTTTTGATTCATTGATGCCTGATCCTGTTGACACCTCACGATCACACAGGCTGTTTTACTTCTACCAAGTGGGTTTTCTTGCTTCTGAGCTAGACGGCTGTTTAACTTCAAAACCCCTATACCCTATATCTTTTGATAGCCAGGCACCATGAACTTTTTTCACCACATTTTGGCCTGTTTTTCATAAAGACTAAAGTCCTCTCTTGATTTATTTGGGTAGTGAAACAGTTACCAATGAAGGTCTTTTGTACAAGTGAAGTGACATATATAATAAACTGTGGGAAAGAAGGAATACTTGTGCCAGTAAGGACAGTTTCCAGAAATGGATATCATTCTTAAAGGAATGGTGAGAAAGGAACATATTCAACATGATGGATGATACACTGGCTGCTGAGTTTAAATACATCATCAGTTGGGAGGCTGGTACACGACAGGCAGTATTTCATTCTGTAATACATAGTCTCTGAGCCATAACCGACCGCACCTCAAAACAGAAACTGATATGTGGAAATTAGAATTTTTTGTTTCGGTTTTTAAAAATATTCATGATTAAATTGATCTTTTGCCACATCAAAGTAAACAATAAAAGTTAGAACTTTGGCCAATTGAAATCTTTGGAATAAAGATTTCTAATATGTGTGAAAGAGCAAATACAGTATTTTAGAAATCAACTTAGAGCTGAGCCCCGGTGGCATAGTGGTTGTGTGTGGGACTGCGGCCCACAGGGTGGACGGTTCAAATCCAGCAGCAGCTCTCCAGGGGCAAGACTGGGCTTCCTACTCCCACCAGGGGAGTGGTGCCCCTCCCCCCCCCCCAAAAAAAAAAAAAAAAGAAATCAACTTAATACTAAAAATAATATGAACAACACTTTTAGAAATCACTTTGTTTCTGTTTCAGCTTTGCTCCATTGAGGTGACTTGTGAGTCAGCTAGTGTGATGGCTGCAACGCTGGCCAATGGGGGTTTCTGTCCAATTACTGGTGAAAGAGTATTGAGCCCTGAAGCAGTTCGAAATACCCTGAGTTTGATGCATTCCTGTGGCATGTATGATTTCTCAGGGCAGTTTGCTTTTCACGTAAGTAATTGTTTAATCTTTCTATTCTTTGGCAAGAATCTAGTGTGGATTCGTTCTCTTAAAGATGCAATTTGAACGTTGTTTTTAAGGCTGACAATATTTTAGAGCCTTGTTTTTAAGGTTAATTTGTTACAGAATTATTAGGTTAAAGTAGTTTCCCAGATGTCCTTAAAAAGTTGAAGCTTTGGCTGAGCCCCGGTGGCATAGTGGTTGTGCGCAGGACTGCGGCCCACTGGGATGGAGGTTCAATTCCGGCTCCCAGGAGCAAAAGCTGGGCCTCCTACTCCCACCACCAGGGCAGTGATGCCTAAAAAAAAAAAAAAGTTGAATTTTTAATTTCTAAAACCAAATCATTTCTACTTTCAGTGTATAAGGTTAGTACAGATGTCCTGTATTCTTCATTGTTAGTATTTAGCAAGTACATACCTTAAGTTTAAGAAGAGTTTAGAGATCTGATGTTTGACACTTTGGACACAACCACAGATGTTTTAAAGGACTTAGAGTATATAAAAGTTAAAACCTTACCAAAAATATACTCTGTTGTACGTTTTCCACTTAGAAAATGTCCAACTCATTACTGCTATTCCAATGATTTGTGACCCTAAAGCATAGGAGAACTATCCTATAGAGTTTCCAGGCTATAATCTACAGAAGAAAATTCCATGTATTTCTGGATGGGATTAAGCCACCAGCCTTTGAACTGCCACTAATTGCATGTGCCACTAAGACTCCATTGCAATATGGACTCCTTTGTAAGATATATAAATTTTCTAATTAGTTCTGATCTGTGAAGTCAAAGGGGCGTGGGTGGTAGAGTGGGTGAAGCATTGGGCCACTAACTTCATGGCGAGTGGCTCACACCCATCACTTGTGGCTGTATGTTCCCATGGAACTGACGTTTTCAGAAACTAAGTAGCGGGAATGGATTTTTTTGACAATTCATAATTCACTTCTAAAACTTTTAAATTTGGACATTTCACATACGAAAAAGAGATTTCTTAACAAATTCAATTTATCATGGAGCTTCATGAATTATGTTGCTAATTACATTTATTCCATTGTCCTTTATATCTCTTGTAAACTGGTAAATCCAATGCAGGTGGTTTCTGTTTTATTTTTGTACAAGATTGCCTTAAAAGCACACGTCAGTTGAGAGGTACTCAACATCTAAACACCCATACTTCACTAAGGAACACCGTTTCAGGGACCTTGATTTTGTCTCTTATCATTTTACGTTTTTTTTAGACATTTGTTTCACAATCTATCAGATAATTGGGGGGTGAAGACATAATTTCATACTGTTTACCAGTTGTAAACTTTTATTGAAAATAATTTTTATGTTTAAAAACAATGCATGTTCATGTTAGAAAAATTAGAGAATATGGTCAAAAAAGATAAAGGAAAAACACTCATAAACCCCGTAACGTAAATATAATCTAAATAACTCTTGGAGTGTATCTTTAATACTTTGGTATCATTTAAGTATATCTCAAGCTGTTGTTCATTTATTTTATAAAAGATCAGTGGGTACCTCCAATCTTCTTTTTAATACTGAATTTCTAGTGTGTGAATGTATTTTATAATTTATTACCCAAATCCCTTATTCTTGGACACCTCCTCCATAATTTTATTGACATGTAATTCACATATCCTACATATCAATAGTTTAGACATAGTAAGAAGAGTTGCACAATTATCATTATTATCAATTTTAAAAACATTTTCTTCACTCTTGTATTCATTATTATTAGCTTCCCATTTCCCCCCAACCTTCCCTCCCCATAAACTATTAATCTAGTTACCGTCTCAATAGATTTATCAGAGTTTCACATAGAGAAAAGCATAGCACGAATAAAAAGCAAAAGAACCCAATAACAATATAGAAAACTCTCAGCTGAGAAGAAAATAATAAAAACTAGAACAAATTTTAAATGGGTGAAAAGAAGGTAAACTGCTAAGTCCTAAACTAACCTACCAGTAACTATATCTACATTACACTTTGATAGCAAAGCTAGTCACTTCCCTCTCTGGTTATTGGTTAGAGGGAATTCACTGGAGGCTTAGTCCAATTGGGGACCCTGCAAATGGATTTGGAACTTCCATTGTCATCCATATCCTTCTGAAAACTGGAGACTCAGAATTTAAACTCTAATACTGTTTCCTCCTTGTATTGGTCTTGGGCTTTATTATTTGCAATCCTTTGGATGAGATAGGTTGATATATTTCTTCTATGTGGACTTAGCCGTCACCTCATTTTGTATGGCTGCTTGTTTTGAGGCAATTCTTTAAGAGCTCGGATAGTCAGGCACCCTCTGGTTTTTCTTTTTTTTTAACCACACTTTTCTATAGTGCCCTTATCTTCAGTGGGCAGTTATCAAGTAGGGCCATGCTATAAGAACTGTCATAATTCTTAGATGTGATTAAGCCGGAGCTAAAAATCCATTTATCTATGTATTGTATATGTCCTCGGTTCATTTTAGAGACATCATTATCCTTTTATTGAAAGCATTATAAATAATTCCTATAGGGCATATGGTACTTCTGGTGATAATAATATCATTAGTTTAGCTATTGTTGCAGAATTCTAAATACTGTTGGGATAACTTACTTTAGAAATGGTGACATAAGTGTGTTTCCCACCCCACCACCAAGTTTTGTTTTGTTTGTCTCTTAGGTTGGTCTTCCTGCAAAATCTGGAGTTGCTGGGGGCATTCTTTTAGTTGTCCCGAATGTGATGGGCATGATGTGCTGGTCCCCTCCTCTGGACAAGATGGGCAACAGTGTTAAGGGGATTCATTTCTGTCATGTAAGCATATTTTCTTAATGAAAAAATAATGATCAAATAAGCTAAACCATCTATTGTTGTATTTTGCACCCATCCATTGTTGTTTGATACCTGTTGCTCTGTTTGCCACTTGGCAGCATGTTTCAGAGGCTCTCAGACAACTCCTGTAAAATCATTCTCATATGTTGTGTGGAATTTTATCATTTTCATGTTGTAATTTGTTTTTAGAGGCTTAGCAAAAGATTCAAAGTTTGGGGAAGAAGTTTACTATGTATACTTGGGTATAAGTCAAGTTTTTCCGCACATTTTTAATCCAGTTTTTGTGGTAAAATCAGGTGCCTCAGTTGATATTTGGGTCAGCTTATACTCGAGTATATACAGTAAAATCCAACGCAGTTGAACAATTATTACAATTTATTGTATCCCCTTTAATCCACATGAATGAGTAATTTTATTTATATACTACTTTTTATATACTATATAGTTTTATATAAAATATTTGACATACATAGGTACAACCTTTATACACATTGCTGCTATGTAAGTCTAAATATCCACTAAAGGTTGAAGAGAGGGCTAAAGTAAAAGGAACCAACCTTTTTTTTGGGGGGGCGGGGGCAGGGGGCATCACTGCTCTCTGGTGGTGGGAGTAGGAGGCCCAGCCCCACTGCTGGAATTGAACCTCCATCCCAGTGGGCCGCAGTCCCGCGCACAACTGCTACGCCACCGGGGCTCAGCCCAGGAACCAACTTTTTAGAAGGGAAGCTACTCTTGATTCAAACTTAGTGCCAATGAGCTGATTCTGACTGGCAATGTGCTGCGTGGGGCACCCAGGGCTGCCAGTCTTTTTGGCAGCAGAAAGCTCCATTCTTCTGTGGAGCGGCTGGCAGGATGGAATCGCTGGGTTTGCAGGTAGCAGCTCGCCGTGAACTAGTGCAACCACAAAGGCTCCGTACTCTTGTCTAGTTCCATGGTCTATATTTTATGATTCATCCCAATTCCCACTGATATTTCAGCATTGGCTTTAATTTATATTTGGTATTTCCTCAAGCCTGTTTTGAGGACCATGTAGCTATAGTCTTATGTTTTTATTATGCTTTACAATCACTTAATATCTTTCGGTAGAAGAATTCTTTTGTTTGCCCTGTTTAGGCATGATATTATAAAAATTAGACAATTAGAGTGGCTGATGTCTGGTATAAGGAGAGCTCAAAACTAGTTTGCATTTCCTATGCTAATTTCAGTTCTTAGTATATGGCCCTTCTCTGCTAAAATACGTGGTGATTTCTGTGGGATGGGGTTATCCTAACTTGTTGGAATACAAACAACTAACAGCGCCAGTGCACAGCCAGTTTCTCATATTTGTTCTATTTGACTATTTATAGGATCTTGTTTCTCTCTGCAATTTCCATAATTATGATAATTTGAGACACTTTGCAAAAAAGCTTGATCCTCGAAGAGAAGGTGGCGATCAAAGGGTAAGGAAATCTTTTACTTCAGATTTTAGAAAATGAGATTGGATTGCTTAAATAAAACAACTTAAATGTTTTAGTGTTAGCATACTTTTGCTAATCACAAATAAGTATTTTTAAAAGTATTAGCATTTCATCGTGGACCAATAGTGCATCGATATTGAATATTGCTGCTTTATTAAGAGCAGCATCCCGCCTCCAGTTTTAAGCAATATTTTTAGAATTAATTCTTTGTAAAGAAGCCACAGTGAACAGTGTTTAAGCTGTTCGTGTAATTAAAAAGAAAGTCATGCTTTTTACTTAAAATGTTTATCAGTTATAGTCCTGAGCTGAATTCTGTTTTAACTCCTTAACTCCTATATAAATGAGTATATGATGAAGGGATTTATAGCATTAGTGAGAAACTTTATGAAGCCTCATTTTTTGTAGTATTCTCTGTAAAAGTTTTTAATGTACTATTATTGTTGCTCAGACTATAAAGTAGTGTTTGTTTCTTGGCAGTGGGTTTAGCTTCATGTTGCACATATGTGTGCTCCATTTAAAAGAAAAATGTTTTGGCACTAGTATTAAGAGTTTAAATTTCCTGGACAAGAATGTGGACTGTGTAGTTCATTGGACCAAGGGACATGTATGGAAAATTTTCATTCTACTTTTTTGCATCCCATATAGAAAATGTTAATAATAAAATTATCTAAAAACATTGAAAGCTAAATATGAAAACATTTTAATGCATACTAAGTAAATTTTTATGTCATTAGTTTCAATCTAAATAACTCCTGATAACATGTGAGAATTAGACAAAGCCTGGTGGCTTATAAAGACTTCCATGGAGTCTACATAAATAACATGAAACAAATGTGATATGATGGTGGGTGAAACTGTGAACATGTTTTAATAACATTCATTGAAAAATACCGTTTTGTAGCTTGGACCTTTCTTCACGCAAGTGCACTAATAAATTATATATGTTGCTTGAACAACTAGCATTCCTTTGGACCATTGGACTATGAAAGTCTCCAACAAGAACTTGCTTTAAAAGAGACAGTATGGAAAAAAGTGTCACCTGAGTCAAATGAGGACATCTCTACAACTGTAGTATATAGAATGGAAAATCTGGGAGAGAAAAGCTAAAGAAAGGAGGTGTAGTTTCAGAATGTTCTTTACTTAAGTTTCCAAACAGCTTTAGCTTTTTTGCATACTATATTTATTTGACTTTTTGTGTATGTGTTCTCAACCTTGGGTGCTGCAGGCATAAACCTTTTTTATTTTTCCTTTTAATCTTTGTGTAAAGATAATAGATTAAAAAGTAGAGTTAGTATTTTCTTTTTAAAGTATTTACAAGTAAACCAAGCAAGCTGCTTTATTTTAAAGACAAAAAGGGAAAATTCTTTTTAATTTTTTCTTGGTGCCATTGAAATTTTAGACTATATAATTAGGTAAACACTACCAAAAAATTATTTCTTACACTTAACCCCACCACACATACACACGCACACACGCACTCACCCACACATTAAGCATCCAAATTTGATTGCCTTTTTTTCTTATTCAGTTTTAAAACTGGCATGATGTCTAATGGGCAATAGATCCTATGCTAAATATGTAACTGAAGAAGGAAAAATAATAACCCCAAATTATTTTACCTAATACAGTAAATTATAAAATTAGTTTCAATTTACATTTTTACTACTTTTAGTGATAGATTAACCTTATATATTTTTAGCATTTATTTTAAATTTTATCAAACATCACCTAGTTATTTAACCCAATTAAATTAAAGTTATTCCCTTGTTTTTTTTACTTTATAACCTCTGTACTTTTATATTCTGTTAGACTTGCCATATATAGAAGTGTCATTTATTATTTAAACATTTCAGCCAAAGAATTTCCCATTTGAAAAAAATTACATGTTCATTGTTAAAAAATTATAATGGTTAGTTACTCATAAGGAAAAACTGTTTTTAAGTAAAATGTTCACCTGAATTTTATTTTCCTATTACCCACTTAATATTTTCTATGTTATATTTCAGAATGATAAATTTCGGTGATTTTAAGAATTTCATTATCTTAATTAATTTCATAAATCCTAGTGTGTATTTCTTTTAAGATACCGGTAATTTATAGCATCTCGAAGTTTGTTGTAACTAAATTTTTGAATACTTAAAGAAATTATTCAGTCTGTAAGTAGCTAAGCATACTATTAAAATACCAATTAGGTTTTAATCTTTTGTTCAATTATAAAAATATTAGGGATAAAAATTTATTTTTACAAGAAGAAACTGTACGTTCTGTACAGCATGATTTAAATAACAATACTTCAGTATCTAAAGTCTGTCTTGGCAAAGCGATGGGAAAATTCTATAGGGACCATTCACATTTCTTCCTCCTTCCACATACCTCTCTTGCTTTCCCAGTGGATCAAGTTTTTCACTCACTGTTAAACATGAAAACTCTTGGTGATGGGAGAATTAGGAGGAGAACCTAGTATTCTGGCATCTTTGGAAATTAGGACAAAGTCTATAGAAAGTAAATGTAGTATGTGCCAAAACTATTTCGTTAGGTAATTTAGATAGAAAATCTTGGTCATTTGCAGTTTGGGGACGATGATGTTGGCACAGGTGTTCTCATCTAAAGGTGCTGGCACAAAGCCTGTGGCTAACTTCAGTATTAAACCAATCATTTTAAACGATTTGGTCTTGGAGGATTTTTCCACATTCTTTATGGTTACTTGAGTGTTCTAATATACAGTAGGGACATCCTAACTGGATGATCTGGTGTGGTCATCTACAGTAGAACAGTGTTTCTTCATGACCTTGCCACACTTGTGTTTTTGGACAGTGTCATATTTGTATTATATGCGCAAATTATTTGCGGTTTGGTGCAAGAGAAAGTCTAAATGGAAAGAAAATCTTAACATTCCCTATGCTCTGAATTCTACATTTAGTTCTTTCATGTAGAGGTTGACTTTATAAAATAAAAATATGGTAAAATGACTGTTAGTCTACTGAGTAACAGTTATATTTAGTGTTTCATATTGTGAGCATATTTGTTCAGGTTTCCAAATTTGGTTAATTTTAATTTGTAGAACTTCTAAATACTTCTAAACATTTTAGCATGCTTATAATTAGCATTATCTAAGGTATTGTGTTTATAGGATATTAGAATGGCTGTCTAGAAAATGAAAGATGGGCTTTAGTGATTTTTTTTCATTGAAAGAAGGTATAACTGGAAGAGGGAAGACATTGTGAATATACTCTCAAACAATACATTAAAGAAAAAAAAAACTTTGCCACACCTAAGGACATTTTGAGTCTTTCAGTACTTTTTATACTTTTTCAAATAAACTTGAAAAGTGCTCAGTATTGTTGGGTTTAATCTCTTTTATGCCATGCACATTCTTGATATTCAAGCATTTAGCAGTTAGCATATTTGTTTTTCCTTGGGGGCCATCATTAACATTTCATTTGAAATGCAAATTATTTCTGAAATACTTTGTTTTTCAGCATAAATGTTGTGCATTTTATCTTAGTGTTTGGATTAAAACATTTGTATTGTTTGGCTTTCTTTCATTTACTTTGTGTATTTAATAATTGCCTTTTATTTTCTAGTCTGCTTATTTTTGTATTGTACAATAAATTTATTTTAAGCTGATTTTATTGTTTAATTTTGTTTTGTTTTGCTGTGATGAAACTCCAACATTTTAAATACAATTAGCGATTAGAACTTGAACTTTTAAAATTCATTTTTTATTCTTTCTGATGATACTATTAAACTAAGGCTGTTTTGAAGAGAAATTAGAAATACTCAAAGGGACTTAATTTGATATTTATAATTTTTAAAATTCAGAACAGTGTTGATTGATTTTTTAGGAGAGGACAATTTATATTGACTGTACTAGAAATATTTAAATAAAGTCTTTACTCCAATTTTTTGTTGTTTTTCCATTTCATAGGATAATTTTGTTTATTAGTTTTGAGTATATTCTACTTACAGGTTCATTTTGCTTTCTGAGGAAGACTACTAATGTTCATATTTAACCTTGTTGTATTTGGTGTTGTCTTTATCTGGTGGAAGCTCCTTGCCCTCACCCTTGTTTGTTTTAAAGGGAAGAAATCTTCCTACCAACTAACAATTTAGTTATAGGTATTGACCTTGTCAAATTAGTTAGCACCTTGCTTTCTCTTAGTAATATTTGCAGTTGGCGTTTTCCTTTTTCTTTTGATAGAATTGGTCTGTTTTGTGGTTTTCTCTGGAGAGACTTGTGTATTTTTTTATAATTAGCATAATTGCAATAGAGTCATTACGGGTTAATTTTGCAGAGTGATTATTTTCTAGTAAGCAGCCTGATGCCACAGTATATTAAAAACAAGATTAGAAGTTAATTTTGTAATTACATAGAAGTTTTAAAAACAATCAACCCCCGGAACCTTTGAAAGAAAAGAAAGGTAGAAGAAGCATGACTTTAAAAATAGATGTTGCACCACTGGCTTTTATAAATGGATTCCTTTTGGTGGTTAAGGTAAATATATAAAAAAGTGTGATAAAAGCAAAAGACTATTCAGATTCTAAATAAATGTTCTCTAAAGGAGAAAAGGTTGTTTTTTCTCCCAAAGATACATAATGTTTTGCAAAACATCTAGCTACTTTCCCCTTTTCTGTTTATTTGTTTGATGTTTGCATTTATGAATGTTCATAGACCAAGACCCATGATTTGTCCGACTATCCTGCTTCTAGCCTCTCTCTTCAGTGTCACTCTGACTCAGAATGAACCATTTTCTCCATCAGTGTTCTTGTTACACAAATTTGGAATTTTGATTTTTTTTTTTAGCTCAATTAACGTTTTGAACCAACCAGTCAGTATCTTTAGGAAGAAATGTTTGTTTCTGTTTCTGAAATGCATTTTAAGTTTTTAAAACGTAATCTTAATTTTAGAGATCTGGTCGTTCGGTGAGTAAGCACTCTGCTGTTAAGCAAAAGGTCTGCAGTCCAAGTCCACGCCCACTCCTGGGACAAGGCTGTGCCGCCTCTTCCCGTATACTTTACAACCTGGCCACAGTTATACGCTGCCCCATGGGGTCCTTGTGAGTTGCAGTCCACTACATGGCGCTATCATTTCATGTGGGTTTTTGTTGCTGATTCAATAAATTGAGGCTCAAATATTGTTGCTTTCTAAACTTGGTTTTCAAATTCTCAATAATCTTTTAAAAAGAGATGAATCTTTTACATATCACTCTCTTCTCTATAAAGGTGAAAACACTGGCCTTTATTCAGTATCAACCCCATTCGCTTTCACATTATACGTGTTGAAGTTGAAATGCTACAGAAATCTTCATATGTAGACCTTTCATTGTAAAATTAAAATCATGCTCTTCAGCCTCTTGCTATACTTCGCGGTCGTCCTGAATCAGAATGAATGCTTTCATGATTTTGTTTCTACCTTTTCAAAATTCATCATTAAAGGGCAGTTCCTAAAATGTCCTTAAAGGGAATAGTATAAAATGGAATTTTTGTTTTGATTTCCATTTACTGAGATTAATGATGCCATATAAAATCATCGTGCCTATTATTATTTGAACTCCTTCCAGGGTTAATTCTGTTATATCTCACAGTCCTTCACAAGAACCCCTGGTGGTCCAGACCTTATGTGCTGTGCTGCTAGGCTGTTAACTGAAAGAAAGATCCATCGTTGTGCTCATGGACTGGTCTAAGACAAATGTGTGGGCATCTGTTTCGGCAAAGACTGCAGCCTAGAGGACACTATGGGGATGCTTTGAGGTGAATTGACTCAAGGTTCCACTAAAACATGAAAATTTCATTAAAAAAATAAATTTGGGCTGAGCCCTGTTGGCATAGTGGTTGTGCGCGGAACTGCAGCCCACTGGGATGGAGGTTCAGTTACAGCTCCACAGGAGCAAAGGCTGGGCCTCCTACTCCCACCACCTGAGGGCAGTGATGACTAAAAATAAATAAATTTGATTATTCTACTTTCTCATTTTAATATCATTGTTCATTTTGGTTGAAAAGTACCAGTACTTATTCATCATAGTTACTCATGAAATGAACTTTAATTTCCAAATATTAATATTCATTTCCATATCTTTGAATAGTGCTGCTGATACTTGACTGACAAGATGTTTTTTTTTTCATGAAAGTTTTAACAGATGAAGTGTTAAATCCCAAATCTTTTCAGTATGATCTAGTTTACTGATAATTATCATCTTACAATTAGGACTTTTGCCTGTTAATTCAGGTCTATTTATAAGATTTGTCATTTAAATGGACTTTTGGGTAATACTGTTTCTACTTCAGGATAAAAAAATGCCTCCTGCATAATAGAATTTCATTGCCATCTCTTGCCTAACATTATAATACAAGTGTTGATTTTGTTAAAATTGATAACCAATACGATTAACCTCCTTAATCATATCAATAAAATGTTTCTGCCTTACCACCTCTCTCTTTTTTATTTACCTGAAACACTTCGGAGAATAATTTTAAGATATATGGGAAATAGGGCACAACTTTCTAATTGCTGGTTTATGAAAATTTTCAACAGATGTTAGAGAATGGTTGGCTTTTTTTTTTTTCTCACCCATAACGGAAATAAAACTACTGGTGATTACTTACTTTTAGTTAAGGTGAGAAGCTTTCATTTAAATCCAATGTATGCTGTATAATTTTATGTTAAATCAACCATATGTGTTAGCATATACACCTTGTGTGTAGGAGTTCTGGATTGAAAGTTGCTGTGCTATTTGCATGTTGTCATGGTTGCTTTGCAAAATCCTTTCTCAATGCCATTAGGAGGGGTGCAAAAATGTGTCAATGTAAGAATTTAGAATCTTCTGTCAAAGTTCTTAAGAGATTAGGGTTTCTAGTTAACCTAGTGCTTTTCAGTGGTGAATGGCATCGATGAGTGTTACTTGGGTGGATGGGCAACGGATCTAGTGTGCCATACCATGAGCATGAACTTCTGAGTCCTTCATTTTGTACCCCCAAAAATCCATGTGAGATTTGTTTTATGTAATAATGTCTTGATGTTTTAAAACATCATCACTGGTTGTTTTTTTGGGGGGAGGCATCACTGCCCTCTGGTGGTGGGAGTAGGAGGCCCAGCCTTGCTGCTTGATTTGAACCTCCATCCCAGTGCGTCGCAGTTCTGTGCACGACTACACCACCGGGGCTCAGCCCTAAAACATCATCATTGATGATGAGTTTTTGACTAAACTTTTCCAGAATCTAGTAGTAAATTTAGCTTTAAAAATATGCACCATATTTGTATGATGCCTCATTCACTTTAACTTATAAGCAGTCTCACAAGTTTAATGACTGAAATTGCATCTAAAGTGACCACACACACAAACACACACACACACACACACATAAATATATGCCTGAAGTTAGCTGTAATTTAAAATGAAAAAGAATGTTCTGGCCATGTCTCTTGCCTGACTGCAAAAGACCTTGGAAGCCTCAAGATGTACGACAGCCCCTGATCACAGAAAGCTTACGTGTGTACAGGCTAAAACTGTTCTCAAAGGGATGGACTGAAATCCAGGTAGCCTGAGTAAGAGCAGTTTGGGCTAGAGTTGCTCAGATTTGTTTAGTTTACTAAATTGGAGGATCCAGTGGTTTGTATGTTTCTTCTTTTGCTTGTAATGTTAACAGTTTCAGTTAGCTCTATTTAGCAAAAAGATGGGCAATGTGCTAGCAGTAACTTCCATCCACACTCAAATAGCATGACTTGGATCAACTAGAGTAATAAGATTGGATATGGACCAGTCGCCAGGGCAAGCATGTTTCGAGACTCCATTACAACAGTAGCTTGGTCACATGAGTTCCTTAAGGTCACTCAGCTTTCAGGTGTCTTAAGAAGCAGGATTCTAGACCCTGTCCTTACCACAGACCATGCTATCTATCCCCCTTTCCCACTGTGTCTCCTTGTTAATTAAAGGTAATATTTCAGCAAATTGTAAGGGTTAGAATCATTTTTAAGTGATTTGTAGATTTATAATTCTATGACATTTCATATTAAGGCTTTTCTGTAATGATTCCATTTTTCTTTTTTTTTTTTGGGGGGGGGGGCATCACTGCTCTCCGGCAGTGGGAGTAGGAGGCCCAGCCCCACTGCTGGAATTGAACATCCGTCCCAGTGGGCTGCAGTCCCGCACACAACTACTACGCCACCGGGGCTCAGCCCATGACTTCAGTTTTCACTGCAGTGGTTACATTGTGGACAGTGGTCCTCATAATCCCATTATCATCAATGTTCAATGATTTTACTATAATCCTGATTGTCTCTCATAGGAATTCCTTTATCTGCAATATTTTTACCTACAAGTGTAAGGAAACCATCTGACAGATTTCAAAGCTATGCACAAGATTTTTAGTGGATGGAGCTTGGAGTTCTTTGTTGATGTGGGAAACATCAGAGAAAATTAAAAGAATACACATCATCACTGTGCCACAAAGAATTGGTTGAAAGTCTGCCATTTCAGGAAATAGCATATAAGCAAGGACCAATAAGCAACACTGAATAAATTAGAAATTGATGGGATCCCCAACAAAATGTGTTACTGAACTGAAGGCACACTGGAAGCGATCACTTACTTGCCGGGAAATTTGTAAGAAATTAGGCAACTGACTAGATCCATATTAGTGCCTCTACTAAAGAAAGGTGGTACTACAGAACAATGTCATTGCTATCACACGCAAGTCAGTGTGCTGACAATCCTCTGACAATGGTTGCTGTAGTATATTGATGGGAAACTGTGCTACTGGATTCTGAAGGGAACTTGGATCACATGATAGTATTGTTGATGTCAGATGGGTCTTGACTCAGAAAAGAATACCTGACAGGCTTTCTTGTGTTTTATTGACTATGCAAATGCATTAGACTGGATCATACTAAATGATGGACAGCCTTAAGAATGAGAGTTCCAGAACACGTCATTGTGCTCATGAGGAACTTGTACATGGGTCAAAAGGCAGTTGCACGAAGGGGTGCTGCGTGGTTTAAAATCAGGAAAGGTGTGTGTGATGGTTGTACCTCACCATACCTGTTCAGTCTGTATGCTGAACAAATACTCAGAAAACTGGGTTACATGAACTGAAATGCAGCATTAGGATTGGAGGAAGGCTTATTAACCCATTACACAATTCTCCAGTTGCTTTTCAGGTAAATTTGCAATCCAGCATAATTAGAATGATTCTGTGACGGAAGAGTGGCTTTCTATTGTCTCTCTGATACATGACTTACAGTTCTTTTATTTATGTTTGATTTTGAGTTTAATGACTTAATGGTTAATACAATTAAAATACGGGTATACCATACATAGGAACCACATTTAAGGATATAGAAAACAACTCTGCTTCTAAATATATTTTAAAATAACATCCCAATACTCTAGACAAATTTCTCTGGCAAGTTGGCTGTTTTATTGGAAACCACTCTTCATTTAAATTTCTCCCCTTGCCCC
>PVJH01017468.1:0-47711 GCA_004026705.1 Nesogale talazaci | reverse complement strand
CTAATGGACTAGAAGTTACAACATGTAAGCCCTATAAAACAATACAAAGGTATAATAACTAAAATGTAACACAAAGCAAGCAAGCTTATACAAAAGGGTAAAATATAAACTAAACATAAATGCCAGGAACGGATACAGAAAAAGGCTGGGTGTGTCCCAGTAAGAGATAGGTGTCCTTTGTGCATCTGGTGGTCTTTAACAAAGCCCTGGGGCGGTAGGGACTGTTCGCAGAGCAAACAATGGCCTCTGAATCCGGCTCTCCACACAGTGGCGGTGGAAGCATCTCAGCACTGACTTGGGTTTCCACAGGACTTCTCCAGCTCCAGGGCTCTGGCTCCAACAGCAAAGCACCACGTGGCTTGTCAGCAGGAAGACAAGCAGAGGCAGTGTGTCTGGCCTCCATTGAGCTATTTATCTTCGTCCCACCTCCAGACGAAACCATCAAGCTGTGACCTGATTGATAGGTTAGACCCAACCGGTTCAACTTGACAGTATATAATGTGACCCAACCGGTTCAGCTTGACAGTATATTATGTAACTGACACAGTGTGTGACTTTAGTTCTGGGACCTACTGCTAAATAAGAGACCTGATGATCTGCTCCTATCGACAGCCTAGAAAACTCCATGCGACAGTTTCACTCTATCACATGGTGTGTGTGAGTCCAGATCACCCTCTGACATACAACAAAAACAACACTGCTTTTACTCCCTTTCCCTCCACGCTCAACCTTAGCTTTTGCTTTTATAGAATGGAAAGTGTTCATGTCCCTGTTTGCCTGTGATTGTGACTGCTGCACCTGACTGTGCAAACAAGTTTCATTGTAAGGACTGTTGATCAGAAAGCGCAAGAGCTCACCTGTCCTGGCTGACACTCCTCCTGGTCCCTGATGAGGTATATCCCCGGGGACTAATCTTCATCAGGATTTTGTGATGGCACAACATTGAGTGCTTCATGTAGTTACGCTCATTGCTACAAACACAAAGGTGTATGGCTTGAACCCACACAGAGGTCCTTTGAAGGGAAGATGTGGCTGTCACATGTCATGAGACTGATGTCACAGGAGCTGACCTTGTTGCATGTTTGTGTATTCCAAAATAGAAAGCAGTGGGTACAGCAGGGTCGTATTTGGAACATTTTACTTATGTAACAGTGAATCAATTATTTACCCAGTTTTCCTCCGTTAAATTTTTTAATAGAGATTTTGCTTTGTGCTTAGAAGATTGAGGTGGTGTGTATGTAAATTAGCATGACTCTGATATATAATAAGCTATCAACAAATGATATACCCATTAAAATCCTGTTGAAAGACCCTGATGTGTGTGTGTGTGTGTGTGTATGTGTGGTATGTGCTTGCAATACATTTTGATTCTATTAGTAAGACAGCATTTCAATCTGAAGAGAAGGGGAGCTTTAAAACATCGATGTTTGATGCCCTCGGCTCACAGCCTGCCCCAGAAATCTGATGCAATGATGTAATTGAACTTGGCTGTGACCTTAGTAGTAGGAATTTTAGAAGGCCCTAAAGATGTTTCTCATGGGCAATGGAGCTTGACACATCGCAGGTAGTATGCGGTAATTTTTGTGGTATATCCATAGAGCTTCTGCAGTGGCTTTCAAAGTGGGACATAATATTAACATGGGGCTCGTTAGACATGTATGTGTTTGGAGTTGTACTTTCATTCTGACTGGTGAACCTGTTGGCTTTTAGTGCAGCGTGTCAGAGAGACAGATAGCTATCTGCATGTCATGAAAGGAGTCAGGAAGCCATATACTGGAGTGTTCCTGAAATCCATTGACATTTCAAAGGAAGGTTTCTGGATCACTTTTCTCCTCCCTCCTCCCTTTCCTCTCTTTTTAACCCTTCCCCTTCTTTCCTTGCTCTCTTTTTCCAAAGTGATATCCGTGTACCTGTTATTATTCATTCTTTTTCCTTTTAATGTCAATCTTGCTCTATAGTAAGAGAAAACCTAATAAGCAATAGGACAAAGATCTTCAATTTGCCAAAATCCCCTAGAAACAAGCTAGAGTAACTTTAGCCAAAGTCGGACCAGGAAGGATGACCTACTTGTAGACAGTAACAGAACTTTGACAGTGTGGTCTTGACAACGCACCATTCTAACAATATTGGGCTAGTCAGTGTCTGACTTATTTACTCCTTTCCAGATTTACACTTAGATTTGAAAATGAAAAAGAAAACAACAGCAACAAAAGCAAACACAAAGCAAAGATAAATGTACTCATGCAATTTGGACTCTTTTTGAAGAGATGATGCAATGTGCTAGAGGTGGTCCAATGTTTGGAAAGAGCAGACTGAGTTAAGACTTATTGAATAACCAGGGGGTGCTTGCCTGGCACCATGTATCAGACAGTAGTGTGAGTCTTTAATAATTCTGCCTCATAATTATTTACCTGAAAAAATAGCTACAACCAAAACAGAACAAGAATCCATTGTGATCGAGTCAATTCCTCCTCCTAGACACCCTGTAGGGTGGGGTAGAACTTACTGTCCTCTAAGGTTTCCAGAGCTGAAAACACCAGGAAGACAACAGTCACACATTTTCTTCTGAGGAATGACTGGTGGGTACTAACCTTTCAGTTAACAGTCTAGGGCTTAACTGCAGCTCAGTGCTGAACCTTTGAAACCAGTAATTAGTTAAGGGAGGAAATAATTCCACTGCTAACATACAGTATTTTTCTTGGGTGCTGTTTGATGTTTATCTGAGCAGCTTTATGCTCAGGGTCTGCCATAGGGTCTTCATTGCACTCAAGCTCACTGCCACCAAACCAATTCCAATTCTTAGGGCCTCTGTGGAGTGTGGATTATCATTTTGACTCTCCAAGACAGTAACCCTTTACAGGAATAGAAACCCTCATTTGTCTCCTGATGACTGGCTGGTGGTTTCCAACTGCTAAACTTGGGTATAACAGCCCATAGCATAAGCACTAGGAAGCGCTTATTTCACACTCATGCAGAAGGCTGGCACACAGTTACATAGCTTATTGAAGAAAAATCTACTAGACTATTCTCTACATTTTAATTTTAGCTTAGCTTGATTCCTTTTAACTTTTATGGTTTTAAAATCAATTATTAATTTCAGAAAATGTGTTTGGAAGGTACACAACAGGGGTATCACATTACCAAGCAAGTTAATTCTAGCACTGCACATTGATGACTCTTTATTGTTAACACATCTGCAAGTATATAATTCCACTCCCCCAAGATCATCTTATAAAAAATGCAGTTAATTTTGGTGAAGACATACATTAATCTGAGTGTAAGTTTGCTATAAATGAAGCAATAGATATAATGCTAAAACCCTTGGGGATCCATAGTCCAGAATTTTACAAGAACTAAAAATATTTAATTTTTCCCCCTTTGATTTATTTAAAGTATCTCACATCACATGTTATTGTTGCAAGTGCAAAAAGCATGTATTTCACAAAACATTGCTATTGAAGAGAGTTGTTTGATCTTTTTCATTCATTTTTAATAGAGTAGAGTTTTTGCAAAAGAATATCACACAAAGCACCCTACTGCATAAATAGATGGAGGAATAATCCTGGTACACTCCTATGTTGATTTTAAAATTATCCTTTGAAGTGATAATTTTAAATTTAAGTTTGATAAATTTGTCAGGCCTTTGGGAAGAGGACCGACTTTCCCACCATCATTCTATATAATGATAGTAATTAATATGCACTTTAATATTAAGAAAAGAGTATTGTAGCATATACATATTTAGTGACCCAAAGTTAATTAAGCAGGGCCTGATTTTATGACTCTGCCTTTTAATAGTAATATAAATATTTAAATATGCTCACCTGCTCAGCAGGCAGACTACCCTTTATCCATATACATCTTCCGTTTCCAAATCATTTACACGTTTTTCTGTGAAAGAAACTTCTTTTATACAGGATGAAAATGAGAGTTTATTTAAGAGATTATCTAAATTCTATCCAACTGGTTGTCTGTAAAGAAAACAATTATTAGTTAGGTCCTACATTTTAGGCTTACACTTGATGAAAACATTTTATTTCTGAGTCTAGCTTTTAAGACTTTATGAACTAATAACAAAATTCAAATAAGATAAGAATTTTTAATATAGAGCATGCAATTTCCACCACACAGTGTAATTTTAATGATTAGTGGAATCACAAATGTAATGGATATCTATGCTACATTGAAAAATGGACAACAGTATAGCCATAATATATCACTATCTTATCAAGAGGACATCTAATACTGCTTTCTTCTATATGGAGAGGAGAGATCTATGAAGTACCTAGGGAATTTTTATACTTTTCCCTTAGCTCGAATCCACTCGTAGGATAGGTCACTTGATGTTGCAAACAGATTCAATATAATCAGCAGAGTCAGATTACACTGCCAGATCTGCCTCATGGCATGACTCTACTCTTCAAAGAATACGAATCAACTGGATGACAAGGAATAACCACAACAGACTAGTGGGTTTAATTAACACATTTTCTACTTGCCAATAACATGTGTAAGGAGCTATAGATTATGAGAAATAATGTAGAACTGAGCAAGTTTCCCTGACGTGGAATTATACTTAGTAAGGATATATGTATCCTACCCTGGTAAATTTTATTATGGGAGTAGGATGTAAAAGATGTTAACTTCAAGTGATGATAGTAAACTTACAATTTTTTATATAAATAAGATAGCACTACCTAATAGTAAATTACAAAATGATATCTTCTAAAGTACTAAGTGTTAGGCTCACTTATTTAATTATCCATATGATCCATAGAAACTTATACTTTGAACAGTATATTTTCTTTTTTTTTGCCTTTCTTTTCATCATTTTACTGGGGTTTATATAGCTCTTATCTTAATCCATACATAAATGCATTGTATCAAGCACATTGGTATATTTGTTGCCATCATCATGTTGAAAACATTTTCTTTCTATTTGAGTCTTTGGTATCAGCACTTCATTTTTTCCTCTCCCCCTCCCACAACTCCTTCCTCACAAACCCTTGATCATTTATAAATTGTTATTATTTTTCATGTCTTACACTGACTGATGTCTCCCTTCAGCTACTTTTCTGTTGTTCATCCCCCAAGGAAGGGGTTTTATGTAGATCATTGTGGTTAGTTCCCTGTTTCTCCCCTCAATTTTCCCTTCCCCTTCTGGTATGGCTACTCTCATTATTGGTCCTGAGGGGTTTATCTGTCCTGGACTCCTTGTGTGTCCAGTTCTTATCTGTGCCAGTGTACGTGTTCTGGTTTAGCCAGATTAGTAAAGTAGAATTGAGATTATGATAGTTGAGGAGAGAACACATTAAAGAACTAGGGAACGTTGTATATTCCATTGGTACTATTCTGCCCTCTGATTGGCTTTTCTTTTCCTTATGACCGTCTGTAAGAGGGTGTCCAATTGTCTGCAGATGGGCTTTGGGTCTCCACTCCTCTTCAGTCACGTTGATATAATTTTTTTGACTGGCTCTTTGATGCCTGATCCCAGACCAGATCCCAGACCACATCAGCACCTCATGATCACACAAACTGGTGTGCATTTTCCATGTGGACTTTGTTACTTCTAAGCTAGATGGTTGCTTGTTTATATTTAAGACTTTCAAACCTCAGGTGTATTTATTTATTTTGCTATATCTTTTGTAAGCCGGGCAGCATTAGCTTTCTTCACCACATTTTCTATGCACCCATTTTATTCTTCAGGGATTGTGTTGGGAAGGTGTTCATCACAGAATGCCAGGTTATTAGAACAAAATTTTCTTGCATTAAAGGAGTACTTGAGTAGAAGCCCAATGTCCATCTGCTATCTTGATACTTAACATATAAGTATAGGTGTATAGATCTATTTCCCTATCATTATATAAGTGTATTTATATATGTATATGCTTGTGTTTAAACTTCTACAAATGCCCTTTGCTTCCTAGTTCTTTCCTCTATTTCCTTTTATTATCCTCTTGTCCCACTATCATGTTCAACTTTCATTTGAGTTTCAGAAATTCCTCTCAATTACATTGCACTTGAAGAAACCCTACCAGGCATCTTGTGCCCTCCTTGCCATCAATTTTAGATTACTTGCTGATCTGTTGTCCCTGGGTGTGTTAATACCCACTTCCTTTTTTTAACCTCTCCTCTACCATGTTCCCCAGGAACCATCTGTCCCATTGTTGTCTCCTCTGGATTATTCATCTACCTATCTGTGGCAATCATGTGGTTATGTTAATTTTATAATTGAAATGAAGGGGTGGAGTTTAGCCTGCTAATCTGGAGATAGCCATTGAGTAGCCAAGGAGTCTTCTATGTGGGCATGGCTTTCTCCTGAGACTTCTGGGAAATCTCATGATATTTCCCTTGTGAAGATGAGAAGCTATCTTCCCCAGTTGTTGGGAGTTAGTCTCAGAGATGATTAATCACAGAAAAGACAAGATGCAGCCTCCGAGAAGTTGGAGGAGCCAGCGGAGAGACCACATGGCTTTGCCCTGATGAAGGCAGACCTCTGAAGCTGGAGTGGCATGCTGTTGATGGACCCTATGGCCTGGAAGTGAGGAGCCGTGGGGAGACCCCTGTCAGCATCGGGATTCTGCAGCCACTGACCTGTGACTTTGTGAGTTGGAAGGAGACTATATAGACTGATTTTGGGCACATGGGTTAATATCAGACTCATGACTTTGAACTGGACTGGGCTCAATGTCCTATTCCTCTTGTATATAAACCTTTTCCTTATACCTATATGCATGTCTATGAAATTTGTTCCTCTAGTCGGCCCGTACTGACACACTATCTTACCAAGATAGATATGTAGAGACATAAAAAGCACACAAAAAAGACAGAACAAAATAAAACAACACAAGAAAACAAGAAACAAAACCAAACATAAACAACAAAAAACCCACAACAAGCAAAAAGAAAAGTCTATAAATAATTCCAGGGCTGTTTGTTTACTTTTAGGGTTGTTTTCCTGTAGAGTCTGATGGAGAACCTTGCTCTGACACTAATATTCATTTTTTTTAATATTCCATGGGGACTTCATTGCTTTGCTCCCATTGGTGCTCTGTTGTACACCATTAATATTTCACCCTTGTATAGTGGGGTCAGATCGGGCACAATTCTCGCATTTTGGGAGCAGTTTACAAACTAATTTTTTGGATGGCTGATAGCATCTTCCTTGTTTTTTTCTTCACTTTTCTACATCATCAAAACACTGTCCTATCATGTCTCTCATCATTCACAGAAACAAAAAGAAGTCACACAGAGTGAGGTCAGGTGAGTACTGTGAATGGAACAGTAAAGGTATGATGTTTCTTTTGCCAAAAACTGGTGCACAAGATGGCTGTATGAGTTGCTCAATTTTATTTTTTATTCTTTTAAATCCTTTAATTGGGGGCCCATACAACCCTTATCACAATTCATACATAAGTTCACTGTGTGTCAAGTACATTTATACATTGCCTTCATCATTCTCATAACATTTGTTTTCCATTTAAACTCTTGACATCAGCTTCTCATTTTTCCCTTTCCTCCCTATTCCCCTCTACCTCATAAACCCTTGATAATTTTGAAACTACTATCATTTTTTCATATCTTACACTGCTCAATGTCTCCCTTCAACCACAACATATAACCTGTAGGAAATATCTTCTTGTCTCAGGTTCTAGATTCTCAGTGGCAAACTTTCCTGAGTGCTCTCATTTGTTGGCTTATTAAAAATGCCAAAATAGTTTCTTTTTTTTAAGAGTAAAGATGAATGTTTATTTTGATCTTTAAAAGTTATAAGTACAGAAAGTCTTTAGGTTATAAACATCTTAGTAATAGAGAATACTGACTTATACTTTAGTATAATGTAAATACTGTGAAATAATTTAAATTTGTCTTCACAGTTACCTTTACTTGTTGCATATGCAGAAGACTTGCTTGTTGAATTTATTTCTTGTGAATGGTGTGAAGATTTGCAGAGAAAACCAATTTCCCATTCAGTGATACACATTTTCTTTCTATGTCATTGATTGTAATCTCCAAAACATAGCATCCCTTATCCAAGTTGCTTCCTATGATTTCTCCTTCCATCTCCTTTCCTTAAGCCTGGTCCTTTGTGATAGCATGTCCAAAGTATAGGAGATAGTCTTGCTATTCTTACTTTTTCTTATTTATAAAGCATTTTATCAGGGGCTCATTCAACTCCTATCACAATCAATATATACATCAGTTGTATGCACATTTGCACATTTGTTGCCATCATCATTCTCTTCCTTCTCTTCTCATTCTCTTCCTTCTACCTGGGGCCCCGGTACCACTTCCCCATATTTCCCCTTCTTCCCCAATCACCCTTCCCCATGAACCCTTAACAATTTATACATTGTCATTATTTTGTCATTGTATATTGTCCGATGTGTCCCTTTACCCCATTCCCCATTGTCTGAACCCCAGAGAGGAGGTCATATGTAGAACCCTACAATATGTTTTCCATTTATACTCCACCTTCCCTCCACCCTCCTAGCATCATCACTCTCATCCCTAGTCCTGAATTACCCGTTTCTGGTTCCAGTGTACATTCCCTGGTTTAGCAGGATTTGTAAGGATTTGTAAGGATTTGGGATCATGAGAGTGGGTGGGAGGAAGCACTTAAGAACTAGAGGAAAGCTACATATTTCATTTTTCCTACACTCTACATTGACTGACTCATTTTCTTCGACAACTCCTCTGTAACCTTACCTATTGATGGACTTTGGGACCCAAATCTGTACTCCCCTCATTTATAATGATATAATTTTTAGTTCTTTGATCCCTGATATCTTCGACACCTTGCCGTCACATAGGCTGAGTGCTTCTTTCATGTGGGTTTTGCTGATTCTGAAATAGATGGTCACTTTTTTACTTTCAAGCCTTTAAAACCCCAGATGCTATATCTTCTGATAGCCAGGCACCATCAGCTTACTTCACCACATTTACTCATGCACACATTTGTCATCAGTGATATCCGGAAGGTGGGCATGCAGTGATATGATTTTTTAGTTCTTGAAGCCTGATTACTGATCCCTTTGACACTTTGAGGTCACACAAACTGGTGTGCTTCATCCATGTGGGCTTTGTTGCTTCTGAGCTAGATGGCTGCTTGTTTACTTCCCCAGATGCTGCATCTTTTGATAGCCCGGCACCATCAGCTTTCTTCACCATTTTTGTTTTGCACACATTTGTCTTCAGAGATTGTGTTGGGAAATTGAGCATCTTGGAATGCCCATTTAATAGAAAAAAGTGTTCTTGCATTGAGAAGGTACTTGGGGGGAGGTCCAATGCCCATCTGCTGTCTTAATTATAACCCTATAAGTGTATGCACATATATCTATTTCCCCATCATCATATAAATATATTCACCTATGTCCATACCTTTATTTAGATCTCTATAAATGCCTTTTACCCCCAGTTTTTTCCTCTATTTTCTTCTACTTTCCTCTAGTCCCACTGTCATGCTCAGCATCCATTGAGGTTTCAGTGTTTTCTCTCTATTATTTTACTCTTGCTCAATCCCTGCCGGGCTGCTCACACCCATCTTGCCACTGATTTTGAATCATTTGCAGTTCCCTTATCTCTGGGCTGGTCAACACCACCTATTTTCCCCTTCTCCTATCTCCCACGTCCCACCCCCCAGAACCATCAGTCCCATTATTTTCTCTTCCAAACTGTTCATGCAGTCTATCTTATCTAGATAGAACTTCAGAGATAACAATAGGTACTAGGGAAAAAAAAAACAAGGATCCTAAGATGAAGCAACCAAACAAAATAAAATGATGATAACAGCAACAACTCCCCCATGTCCAATATTTATATATAAATTGAGTCCAATGGGGTGCCACACCCTGACCCCAAATTATGTCTTTGGCCTTCCCTCAGGAACACCATGCTCTAGTGTTTTGCACATCACTAGTGTTTTGACCTGGTTGGGTCAAACAGGGTACAATCCTGACCCGGTTTCTCCATTGTTGTCCCCGTAGAGCCTTCAGTCAGCGAGGGATGCCATGAATCATAGTGGGGCCAGCAGTATGGTCCTCTCTATGCATTGGCTGTTCTCAGTGGGAATATTGTCCTCAAAGCTTGGTGGGCCAGATTGCACTCCATTCTCTCTTCCTCCCCCTTCATTTTTTTCTCCTGTATTCTGATCAGGCATGTCTCACTCCCCAAGCTGCAGCTTCTGTGTTGACCTCCAAAGCAAACTCCCCTGGCAAGAGGTCAGCTATCATTAACTGGGATTGGGGTTGGAGCCTCAGACCCCTCCACTGAAGGACCAAACTAAAACCCAGTGATCCAGGATATGAGTGCGGTGTGATGGCATGGAGTGAGGAGGCATTCTTACTTTTTAAACACCTGGCAGATCTTCAAGCTAATTCTCTCACAACTGAGCTATTACAGACATGCTTTCCCTAAACACAACTTTCTATAATTTGCTGAAAATTGAGACATGGGGTGAAGGGTGACTATGATCATTTTTTGAGAGTTTCATCAGTTTCTATCTGTCTTGTGAGTTTAGTCTTTTTTTAAATGATTTTGATTTTTGGCCCACGTTCTTCTCCCATTTTTATCTAGAAATTTCTAAGCTTCTCTGTCCTACCCCCGGCCCCCCGACTGTGCCAACAATGGGTGGCTGTGCACAGGTAGTTCTGTTCTCAGGATGGGAAAGCTCAGGTTAAATCCATTAGCCGATTATAGTAATTGCCTACATGTATATTTGATTTTCTCTACTCTGCTATGGAGAGGGAGAGAAATATAGTTATATCTTAGTTCACAACTCAAAAACTTTAAGACTAGTTACAACTCAGCAAAGTAGAAATATAAACACTGTCTTCAGGAACTAAGTTATGTCAGTTGATCTTGGTGTCACCTAGTCTATGGTGCTAAGTCCCCAGACCCAGTGCCTTACTAACTCAAGGCATTTTCTTATGGCTAGAAGTGTTCATAAGTTTACTCTCTTAAAAAACATATGGAGAGCTGAGCTCTGGTGGCCTAGTGGTTGTGCGCAGGACTGAGGCCCACTGAAATGGAGGTTCAATTCCAGCAGCAGCTCCACAGGAGCAAAGGCTTGGCCTCCTACTCCCACCACCAGAGGGCAGTGATGCCCCCCCAAAAAACAAAACAAACAAAAAAACTTATGGAGATAGTGATGCCCCCACCCAAAAAAATGGAGAAATATTTTCTGACAAACCTATGTGTATTTGTAGGTATAGTCTATTCTCCTTTTCATACTAGTTCAGCTTTCATGTTTATCTATGCATCCACTCACAGATTTTTCTTAGTGCAGGATGATGTGTATACTGTTACTTACCTCTGTTGTCTTTAACTCCTGTGTTCATTTAATGTTGTCCTTAGCCTTGATCATTTGGCGATGATCTCTCATTATATATTTCCTTCTTATTATGTACTTCCTCCCTCTTCAACAAGTAAATATGAACCTACCCTCTAGTTAACTATTTCTACTTTTCCCCTCCCATCTCTAGTAACAATTTATATTGTGTGAATTACTAGAAATAATTTTTCCACCCATAAGTTTTGTAACTCCCATCAAAAAATTGGATGGTACCATACAATTGAGTGAATGCTTTCTTTTACTGATGATTCTGGGAAAGATGCTGATGAGATTGCATGATTTAGTTTTGAGTGTAACAATTAAGTTTTCTTTCCAAGAACTTGGAACTCTAATTTGAGGTTTGGTCAATTTTGCCGTTCTGCTGAGTACAAAATGACTCAACTCAACAGGGAAGGACTTACCTCATCACCATCAAGAAAAGGTAGGGAAGTAAATTGTTTTAGATCCTGAGATCCCTGCATATGGGACATCCTTGATCCAGGGTCAGAAAGTTGTGACATCAGAGAAGTGTCAGAGGAGTGAAAAAGAACTAAAAGACAGAACACAAGACAGCGGGCTTTCCATGCTTGAAGTGAGCGAAGAGGATTGCCTTCTGGTGGGAGCATTGCTGGAGGAGTGGGGTGGCTTCAGGTACTTAATTAAAGCCCTAGGATGGCAGCTACGTAGCTGCTAGAGATAGGCACTGTCAGGCTACCATTTATGTCAGCACGGTATATCTTTTCATCATTAATTAACAGCATTAATAAAAAACCTGCAATATTGCTTGAACAGAACAGAGGCCAAGGATTAGAGAAAGTTGGATCTACAGGCATGGCTGAGAAAAGGGAGACTGGATTGGAAAATCTGGATGTTGAGCATGCTGTAAACTAGATTGGAACCTGTAGACTTCCCCAACAAGCTCAATAATTCCAAGTATTGTCAGTGAGTTCTGTTCATCCTTTACAATGGCTTAGCAGATGCTGTGAAGAAGTAGAGATGCTATGGAACAGAAGATTGGTGAGATAATTGGAAATGAAGACTTGGAGTTTGAGGCATGTCTGACAAACGTAGCACTTGTCCTGAGGTTGGTCTTGAGTTTTTGGGGTTTTTTGGTGGGGTGGGATGGGGGGTGGGGCATCACTGCCCTCTGGTGTTCGTAGATCTTGAGTTTGTGTCTTACTCCTCCATTGCTGAAAGAGAATGTTGAATACTATGTCCTCTATCCAGGCTAATATCAGAAGAAAATATTTATTTTTGTGTAAAAGAACTTTTTTTTGTTTACAATAGTAATGAGATGGAAACATTGCCCATCAGTCAAAGAATAGACAAATTAGAGTACATACTCACAATGGAATACAATACAACTTTCAAGAACTATGAATCTATGAACAACTCATAACATACATGAACCTGGAGGATATTACGCTACATGAAATAAGTGATCCACAAATGGAAAATCATTGCAAAAAACATTGTAAAGACTCAATAAAAGGTTTCTGCACAGACAGGATTTTCTCCAATGCCAGTTGACCTCTGAATACAGATAGAAAAAAACTCCAAAAGCTCTGAAGGAAATTCAGGCAATAATCTTGAAAACAAACTTACCGCCTTTTTTGAAGAAACACTTCACTACAAAGTAGACTTAGCATATGTTTTTGAAGGTACCCTATATAGCAAGTGTGTTAGTCCAGGTAGACTAGAGAAATTCACAGACATGCATATGGATATAAAGGTAAGGATTATATACAAAAGGAATGGAACATTGAGAAAGCACCCCAAGCCAGTCCAGTTCAAAGCCATAAGTCCTATATTAGGCCATATGCCTGAAACCATTCTACAAAGTCTCCTTCTGACTCATGAAGTCACAGGCCAGTGCGTGCCAAATCCCGGCACTGGCAGGGGTCTCCCCATTGCTCCTAGCTTCCAGGGCTCAGGGTCCATCAACAGCGTCCAGTGGTGGCAGAAGCAACTCATCACTGACAGGGCTCTCCTCTACGTGGCTTCTCCAGCTTCTGAGGTCTGGTTTCATAAGGGTAAGGCCGTGTGGCTTCTCCTCCAACTCCTCCAGCTCCTTGGACACTGCCGTCTTGTCTGGTCTGTAGTTCGTTGTCTCAGACTCCCAACAATTGGGGAGATGGCCTCTCATCTCCACGAGGGAAATATCACAAGATTTCCCAGAATTCTCAGGAGAAAACCATGCCCGCACAGAGGCCTCATTGGCTACTCAATGGCTATCTCCAGATTAACAGGCTATACTCCACTCCTACATCTCAATCATGAAATTGACATCTCAAATACATGATCGCCACAGCGAGGATATGGGTTTTAGAATATCTCCTCTCTTCCTATCAAGACTTCCAATCTAGAAGTGTAGAAGGGAGCAGAATCTGGAGTAAAGTGTTGCCTCAAGACTAGAAAGAGTGAAAGCTGAAGATATGCGTATTTTAAAATATTGAGCAAGCTGTGAATTCACAAATGCTGTAATGTGTATAAAATAGACAATGGAGAAATCATGTCGAATGACTTTACAGTGATTGAAAAATATTTAGTACTGTCATCTGATGAATGAGAAAATTGAAAATTCTCAATGTGTGCACATACATATTTTTGAATGAGTAAATGAATAAATAGAAAAACTGCCATCTCAGTTCTCTCATATTTTCAATATTAGTTATTTCATATCTCAAATATCCATATTTTATTAAAAAGCACTAGTTATTGCGATAAGACAGGACAAAATATAGAGAACTATACTTACTTACTCAGGGGCTGCCACTATATCATTGAAAGTTTGTAAAAATAGATTGAATTCCATTTAATAGATTGAATAGCATTTAACCTTTTGTTTCTAAAAGGATTTACAAAATTGAGAAGAGAATATAATGCAGCAAGTATAAATGTGTTTAATGCTAGATGGTCTAAAATTAATTTTGCAGCTATATATAAGATTTAATAAATGTTACACACAAAGAAACTTTAAGATAATCACAAACAATTTCCTTTGTATTTTAAAATATATTTACACTTAACATTGAAGTGATTTAAGTCTTTGTAACTCAGAAAATATGGTTACACCTTATTTAAGCTCTCTTTATTTAAGTGTGAATTCAAATTGTGAGAATGAAGAAAATATAGACAATTCACATTTTTAAAGCCTGTTTCTATGGCAGTGCAAAAAGATGACCAACACCTGTAACCTTGGTAACTAGAAATACACATTGCTGCCTTCAGATTTTAGTGATAAAATAAGAAGGACAACACTATAAACTCTAAAACATTCCCAGTAATATAGTAAGAGTAGGGAACTGTAAAATAATAAGAAAAATAATCACTACCACTTCTTCAAAATGATTGCATAGCTCTTTTGTGTAGCATTTAAAAAGAGAGAGAGAAAAATGTCTTTTTTATCTTCAAATGATGCATTGAGATAGATTAAATTCATTCACATATAAAAGAAAGTGTTCTTGATTCAAAAGAAAGGAAAGGCAAAAGAAAGAACCAAGGATTAACATGCTTCAGTTGAAAAGATATTTTAAGTCCTTTTATTTAAATTGATTAGATTTGGGGCAGTATTATTTTACATGTTTTTTCCCTGATTACTTATTTGGGAAACCAAAAAGCTTCTGATAGTCAGACATAGCTTCATTGCTCAAAAATGCTGTTGTCTATCTTTATTATATAAATGTCTTCCAGGATTTATCATAATTGTTTACTTATTATATTTTGAATTTACTTCCCAAGAAATAATTGTCCATTTTATAAAGCTGTGTACAACTGCATAGACAAGACAACAGTTTTAAGAAAGAGGCATAGAGTTAAATGGCTGCAGATCCTTAAGCATTTCAGGAGTCAGTGACTTGACTTTCCATTGCTTGTGCTTGTGTATAAAAAACTTTTGACTCTAGGCTTAAAAAACATTTTGCATACAGGTTGTAAATTAGATTCCCTGTTGGATAACAGCCAGCCATGCAGTTAGTGAGTTTATGAACTGTCAGAGGACTCTGAAAACATGTTCAGTCTGCTGTACAAACATGCAGTGTTGGTTTCTTGCTCAAATTGCCCAGTTGATCATGAAATAGAATTTTATTTTGTTATCCATTTCGTCTCGTGTAATAAGACTACACAGTGTGAATATGTAGCCCATTTAAAGAACATGATCAATTAATATACATAGCACATTATTCCATGTTAATAATGGACGTTACAGACCGGAAGGTCACCTTACAGAGAGACTTCTGCCACTGGTTTAATGCAGAGACCTATACTATCCTAATACTTAGCCATCCCATTCTACACACAGTTAGCAGATTTATATTGACAATGATCTCTTTAGGTCTAATAACTTACTTGTTCATGATTCTTTTTGTTGTCACCAAACCCAAAGACAATCAAATAAGAAAAGAAATCAATGATCTGTACATGTACGGAACCCCCGTTTCTCAAGTTCACGTTAGAACACTCAAGTGCTTTGTGAGCTGTCCCATCATTCTCAGAGTGTCTAGATTGCACCACTTTTAATCTTTTTTTCTAACAAGCCTTTGAACTACTTTTTCTTTACTGTACTTGCTTAAATCTTACCTCACTCACAATATTGACTGTCCAAATGTCATTTCCTCCTCTTGCAATGTTTAAACTGTCCTCCTAAGAGTTGCTGTTAAACATCCCCCTCAAAACTGTGCAAAATACTTTCTAGAATTCCACTCAGTGACACAAAAGGAGACATTAGACTAAGAAAGCAGTTAACATAGTGATGTAGAACAATGAATGAGACTATAACTGACAGTAAACTACACAATTTAGGAAATCAATATGAGAAAAGAGTGGTAGGGGTTTATCATGCTTATGAAAATTATTATCAAATAAAACTCATGTCTTGCAAATAAGTTTGCATCTTTAGGTTTTTCTCTTGATTTAGAAAACCCATGTTCTCCCAAATAGGAAACTGAAAAGGGACAGTCAGAGAAAACTAACAAACAAAATGAAGTAGAACTCATTTTGTACAAGGACAAAAAGCGAAGGATATTGAATATACAAGTCTTGTCCAATGTTTTAGGAAAATGGTTCTTAATAATATTTCTATGATACATTGGTGGGATGTTTAGTGAGGCTGGAGGAGACTTATTAAATATATCTAAAATTGGCGAAGTCCTCTTCAATTTATCTAGGAAGTGGAGAAGAGCAAACCAGGCTTGGAAGAGCAGCTGTAGCAAAAAGACATTGACTATGGGAACAAAGTTTTGCCAGAAAACACAGACAAGCTCCCAGCTAAAGAAATCAAATAAGAGAAGGAGAACACCTTCTAAAATGAAAATGCTAACCAAATTTGATATTGGAACATAAAAAGGATAGCCACCAGGGGCGGTGATGCCCACACACACACAAAAAAGAAACATAAAAAGGGTTATCCAAGTGAGGCTCTTGTTGAATTAGGATTGGGGTGGGGGAGGGATAAGCATTAAAGGCACTGACAAAAATAATTGGCATATAATTATGATAGCAATTACCTAGATACTCTATACTTTCAATGTATAAGACATCTTGTCAGAGTATTTAAATAAATGAAATCTATCAGCCTGTTCATGTGATGGTCTCTTTGGGTTAATATAAAAGGCATATGGATATGGAAATGTAGCCAGCAATCTAGGTATGGTAACATATGCAAGCAATTAAGTGACACAGAAAATAAAATAACAAAAATGACATGTAAGAGTTTAACTTTTTATAGTCTCACTGAATTAAAAGATCTGCTTAATTGAAAAGTCTTAGTTTTTTCTTTTTATAATTTTCTTGTTTTCAATAGTAAACAGTATTGATTGCTATCATGTGTCTTTTAATATGCAGAAGTCTATTCATTCTGATTTAGAGTACACTTTGAAAAACAGCAGGTTTTCCAGGAATTGAAGCACTGTTACCATAAAAACAGATCAGATATCAGAGATAATCTCCCTGAGAGTGCAAAATAATATTCCAGTATCTGATGCAAAATTTTCAGAGGCTCATTTATAAAATGTTAGCTCAGATTAAAGGAAATTCATAAATATTTGACATAAAAAACTATCAAGGTCTATAAAATGAATTTCCCTAATATTTCATCATCCTTATAAGTTTTGTTGTTTTGTTTTTTATTGTTGATAAGGGAAACATTGAGTGGTGACAATTTCCATTGTGTTGTTATATTAACAGTCACCATATTTCTGGAACTAGCCTAGAGGTTGGAGATACCAAGAATAGTAGAAAAAAATGATATAACCTGGATTACAGAGAAAACAAATATGAGAAGATTCCTAAATTTGAATAATAAGCTCATCTTTATCACTTGATGAAAAATTACTATATTTTAACTTTTAACTCATGAGCATATATATTTGGTCTTAATTTTCTTACCAAGTGTCTGGAGTAATCTTTATTGGAATACCTGTTAATAATTCTATACATGGAAGTTTGCATATATCTTTGATTTCGATCTTGCTGCATCTATGGACCGTTAGCATGCTGAAATCTTAAGTTATAAATCGCAGCTGGCATAGCTGCATGGTTGACAATTTAGGGTCACCATCAATTCTGTGTGAAAAATATTGAGTTTTCTAGGCCAGGAAAGAGTTACAGCCTCAGAAACCCACAGGAGTTGCTATGAGTCCACATTGACTCCATGACAATAGGTCTGAATAAACAATTCTACACACAAAAGATATTTTATTTAAGTCTAAGAAAATGATGGCATCTGAAGTACTCAGATAGGTGATTGCAGTTTGATGGAGCTTTGACGTAGTCACAGACAAGAGAATGATCGCAGTCAGTGAAGGGGGATTTGGGTGCTGTGGGCAATGAGGCCTCCTCCTCAGGAGACTGTTTGCTGCTCTCACTGTGACCTGGTCAAAATTCTTCTGACATGCACAATTGAGTGAATGACTGGCATTCTTCAACTTCACTTGTGCCTGGCTTTCAATTTTTACATCACTTCCTGGCTTCTATCTTGTCAATATGTTTGTCCTTCATAATGGCTGTGGATGCATTACAAGGTGACAGTCTTATCTGTACTGCAATAAGCTAGGTATTTCTGCTCAGAAGACTATAGGATGTGGCTCACTGTTGCTCCACAAAAGTTTCTCTGTCTTTGGTTCCTATTTTTGATTTCTTAAAGATATAAGGTGGAGTTGCCTCTTATCTACAGAAACAGCCATGAAAACACTGTGATTTAAATGGTTATTTATGATAACCTCCCTTACCATAGGTCTCTGGCATTTGATTGAGTAGAATTAGACCCAGAGCTAATCTGAGGAACTATCAAATCAGGGTGTATGCTAGACCTGCCACAACAGAAGTGACAGGTCTGGCTGTGAAGCCCCATAACTATGTTTTGGTTCATTGCTTTCTGACTCCAGTGTGTTCTAAGGAAACCAACAAGAGACAGCATGCTGGTAGTCCTCTGGCCATAACCTATTGTGGTGATTAATCAGTGGAGAGAAATGATTCCTGACTTCACTTGACTCATTTGTCCAGATAACTGCTTTAGGGAAACAGGTGTAGATGTTATCTAATGCAAGTTGGTGAAGTTACCTCATTTATGTAATAAACTGAAAATGCTGATTTAATTAGTTCTGTTTCTGCATTTGTATATATTTAAGTGTGTTCTTAATAATCCTCAGAGCAGAATTAAAAAACAAAAACAAAAAAACTTCTGAATTTGATAAGAAAGCATCAATCAGATATTTCAGAAAAAAATGTCTGAAATAGTCTCATAAATTTAATCAGGATTTTAAAGTAACAGAGAGTAAAAGGGGAGTTTAGTTTGGTGCTAATGATGTGTGGGTGTGTGTGAGTGTGTGTGTATTAGCTAGACTTAGAGATGTCTCTCCCATGCCTACAAGGGACCAAAACAGAGGAGTTTGAAAAAAATCAGCAGCTTTTAGACACCTTTAGGAAAATCCAGAACTGAGCAGACACATAAAAGGCCCCCACGCACAAGTAAAACCTAAGACCTAGCCTCTACCTTGACCATAACATCTGCCTGCTGGGCCTAAACTTAACAAAGAGGTCAACCTATACCTTCAACCATGTCTCCCAAGTCAGGGGCAGGATGGAGTTAAGACAGGAACCCCAGTCTGTCCCCTTAGAGTCCACTCTGGGTCTACTCAAAGCCCCACACTCTTGGCCTCTTGGTCCCTGGGGCTTCCCCGGTTCTATATATGTTGGCGTTCTTTTCCACATGGTTGTTTGGGCCCAGTTGTGATCTACAGTGCAACTTTTGCGTAGTTTGTCACGCTTTACAGGAAAAGTGCATATCCATTTGAGATTGTAACACCTAAAACTTTTCCATCCCTTCATAAAACCTCACTTGGCTTACAAAAGTGCTTCTGTAATGTAATTTTTTTTCAGAGTTGTGTAGCAAGAACTTAGATTTACCCCACCCCAAAACCTATCATGTTCATGTGTGCATTAATGAATGTATATTTAAAATCAAATCTGTAGTGTTGATTAAGCATCTATTCTGATACTTTTATTTCTACTTTCATTCTCTTCTAGAATTCTAGAAATTTTCTTTTGTATAGATTAGTTCTGTCATCTTTTTTTAAAATTGAAATTTATAATTTCAATTAAATTAAATTTATAATTGAAATTTATAATTCCATTGCTGACAGTTACCTCTATCATATTGGTACAGACTAAAGCATATAATCAACATGTTAACAACAGCTGCAAATGCCATAATTGGTTTTAACTATACAAGTTATTCATAAATTATACTTGATTATCTTTTATTTTAAGTCATTTCAAAGTTATTATTGGAAAAATCTGTGCAGCAAAGAAATTTCAAACTACCAGCATGTGAGGGAAAGATTTCAGAATATATATACACATAGAGCTTTTACAACTGATATGTAAGGAGTTTCTTCTATAAACCTCCATGTACTTAAGAAGTCAAAGAATGTTTTTATGGTAACAATCAGTCTGCCATTACTCAAACATTGATACTCCAGGGAGTCTTTCCTACAGCATTCATCCATAAACATAAAAAGTAAAATTTGAACTTAGCATGGTCAGATGAATATACTTTTATATATAGGCAGTGAGAAAAATCAAACAATGACAATGTAATACATTGCACTGAGCTCCAACCTTTTGCATTTTAATCCAGGAATTGCTGCAGATTTATAAGAAAGGTCTATAGAAAATATATAGATATTTATGACTTATCTTCATATCTATTGATGGAATGTTAGGATGGACAATTCTGACATGGGGAAATTTTGAAGTTCTGATGAAGAATCAAAGCATTACTTTTTGGTTCATTTACTTTAGGTCAATCTGTACATGATCTTGAATAGATTAGTATATAGAGAACTTATTTATTATATTTTTACATACAGTAGCTTACATATTATTTAATATATATAGTAAAAAACCATACAGAACACGGCCATTGAGTGGACTCCATCTCATAACCACTATACTTAGATTTTTCAAGTCTGTAAGACTTCATGGAAACAGATAGCCTTCTCTTTCTCCTGTAGAGCAGCTGGTGGATTTGAACTACTGACTCTGCAATTAGCAGGCAATATATGAAAAATAGGCCAGCAAGCTTCCTCTATGAAACCATATATACTGGTATAATTATATCTTTTTCCATTAAAGTCCCACTGAAATTTAACACCTCCATAATTACCATTTTAATTGATTAGTAATTGGTGTATAACTACATATGGAAATTGTAGGTTTGCTTTTCTTTTGGTGCTTTTGCTTTTAAATGTCACGGTCATTGGGTGATATCTTGGAACAACACCTTTGACCTATCATGTCTATGGCTGTTTTTAGACTGCTATACTTTTTTTATTGAGTGTATAAACAAAAATGTGAACATATAACTATATTACTATTTTCAAAATATTTTGACTGCTGCATTATAGTAAATGATCTTCCTTTCCAAACTTATATTTTTTTCTTCACAGATTAAATCAGCTATTCTGAATTGAAGTCTGCAGACTTTGCTATGGAGTTGCCAAGGATTTCATATTTCTTGTATCCATGATCAGTGCTCATAGAAGCAGGAGTCAAGAGGTGGGACAACAAATTAGATTAAGTAAATCTGCTGCACAAGACTTCTTTGAAGTGTTGAAAAGCAAGGACATTATTTTGAAGACTAAGGTGTGTCTTCCCCGAGCAATTGTAGTTTCAATGTCCTCAGATGCATGTGACATAGTGAATAAGGAAGAAGAAAGGAAATTGATGTATTTGAATATTGAAATTCCACAGACTGCCAAAAGAACCAACCTTCCCTTTTCCTAAGTCTCCAACTGACTCGTCTTAGAAGAGGTAAAGAAGAAATGCTACTTAGAGTCAAGGATGAGGAGACTTCGCCTCATGTACTTTGGACAGGTCATCAGGAGAGACCAGGCCCTGGAGAAGGACACCATCCTTGGTAAAGTGGAGGGACAACTAAAAAGAAGAGGGCACTTGACAAGATTCAGAACACAGTGGTGGCCACAAGGCTCCAGAGTAAGAACAATTGTGCAGATGACATAAGACAGGGCTGCTCTCATTCTGCTGTACCTGAGGTCAATATGGACTTAGCTCCCACTCTACCGCACTGACCAACAACCAGTTCAGTGAATGTCTGTCTTTCGTTAAGAATTTGAAAAGGTTTCAGAAAAATTTACAGCATAAGAAAAATAGGGAAGCAGATCTACTTCGAAGGAAGGGCCAGTGAAATTCCTGAAGGTCACAAGAGTTCAGTCACATATTGGAAGGGATCAACAAGTAGTGGAGGACATCTTGAAGTCTGCTACTTACAGCTCTTCAAAATAAGATGGTGAGTTTCTAGAGGATACGCAGCATCCCTCCAGGTTCAATAGAGTGACAGTGGATGGTAAGGATCCTTTGCTTGACCAGGAGCATATAAAACTTTGGGACAATGAAAAATTCTATCAAATAAATATGAATTGAGCTGTCAGCAAACTGAAATGAGAAATCATGGACACACTGATTTTTTTTGAAGCTCATCAAGACTCAGGAAATGTTGCTTTATGGTTACTAAATGTGATGACATTAATTCCTAAATCATATGGCTTTTCATTCAGGTATAGGTTTTATCAGTAAGCCTTTCAATCCCATAGCATTTTTTTCAGGCTATCTCCAAAACAAACAATGTGCTACCCATTCTCAATATTAGCACTGAGTACACTAGAAAGAAGCAAGTCCATCCAGTGTCAGCCTTGATTAAGCAGTCATGTCTTCAGGTGAATGAAAGTCCTGTCCTTCCCTTTTCCTAATTCTCATTCCTCTAATCAAGAAACCAGAGAAGAGCATCTGACCAGCGTAACACTCCCTTTAAATCACTGCATGGTCCTTCCAAATCTTCAGCTGTTCTCTGACCTTCCTTGGTTATCCACATGCATAATGGAATCAGCTGTTTTTGTTTTAGGGTTTCTCTGGTCCATATGTTATGGGATCTTTTCCACAAAATAGTGTCCTAATCACAAGCACTTTTTTTCTCAAATTTAATTAATAAATGAGTTACTTGTATAAATTGGGTGGTTTATTCTTTTCTCTTGAGCAACCGAAGTTTGTGATAATTTTGTGAATTGTGGCATGCAGAAAATTATTTTTAAGTCAATACAACAGTTTAGGTTTAGCACTCAACTTGTCATTTTATTATATAACCTGTGACTAAAATATTGTTAATATGATTCCTTTTCAAATCCATGAAAAAATGAGCCTATGAAGCCTAATACCATGCAGTTTAAATTGTAATTTTGAGCATGCACTTATTGACCTCATCCAGAATCCAAAGTCTTGTGTTCATTCTAAAGTCCTTCTTTAGGTTTCCCACAAATTATAGCTAAATCCGAAGTCACATTGGGACACAAACATTTTGCATTACATTCAGGATTGCTCTCTTCAGCCTGAGAACTGCCCACATGCTCATTTCATGCAAAAGGACTGAAAAACAAAGAGAATTTTGTGTTTAGTGAATTTTCAATGCATATTGCTGGTTTATGGCCAAAAGGGGGCAGGCATTTCCATGATAAAGGGAGAGAGCGCTTCCAAGTCAGTAATATCAACAGTTAACAAGAAAGTGCTATGATCTCCTCCAGGACACAATCTCTGCAGAGAAAACTCCTGGGTACTTCTAATAAAAAAGATATACCAGAGCTTCCTGACAAGAACAGAGTGAGCCTTTGTTAGTCCTGGACTTTCCTGTCACTCACCTGTAGATAACATCAAGCACTGTGACAGAGACAAGGTGTATGCTACTGCTGCTCAGGGAATGGGGACTTGCGGGTTCCTAATTGGATTTCTCTCTGAGATAAAAAGATATGACAAGGTAACAATGTGCCGAGCAAAAATGACCTGCTAATTGTGGTGGAAAACTTCTCAGCTTTTATGTAAAATAAATGCCTCAGCGTTTGGCCAGCTGTTCACCTTCTCAACAGTAAGCATTGCCTGCTTCCTTCGAATGTGCTTGTATCTGGTGGAGCAAACATGCCTTTTCTTTTAGGCGTGGAACATTATTCACGAGGAATATTCATATGAATGTCTGAATCTTTACTTACTCAGTTATAATATTTAAGGAAACATGTAATCCAATGTTGACAGTATTCTTTTCTTGTCATCCTAGTTACTAATGTGCACTCCCGTACCTGCAATCACAAATGATCACTTCGACTTATTATTGTAATTTATGAGGAGCTGTGTGGGTTAGGTGCTGGCTGCCAACCCAAAGTTCTCTCCATGACGTCTGAGCAACTCGGGAACCTGGAGGACCAGTTCCACTCTGTCCTAGTGAGTTGGACACTAGTGAGTTGGAATCCACTTAATGGCCAGAGGTTTGATTTGTTGTTGTTTTTATTTGTTTATTTGAGAAAAAATTATGAAAATGTTGAAGGACTACTCCATTCCTCCAAATGGAACGTGGATATGAACCATTTTCAAGTGAGGATAGACACATGAAATGGTCCTTTGCATTACCCGAGCCAAATATTCTCTTGGACTACCTTACTCACTTGACACGAACCATTCATTTTGAGTTCCCAGTCCTTTGGCGTGGCCTGAAGGTCATGGTTTTCTTCTTTCCTCTTCTCACCTATGACAACCATCACGCTCACGAATGTCTGATCTACGCTGTCCCTATTGTTGTAGGTGCCGCCAAGTCCTTTCCTATGCCGGGAGACTGTGTGAACAAGAGATCAGAACCAGAGCCCAGGCCTGCTCCATCCTGACTTCTTTTGCTGTTCGACCCCATTGTAGCAGCCACTGTGTTAATCTATCAAATTGAGTATCTCCCTCCTTTCCATGCACCCTCTCCTTTACCAAGCCTTATGTTCTTTTTAGGGACTGGTCCTTCCTGATTTTATGACCAAAGTAAATGAGACAAAGCCTCATGATCCCACTTCTACAGAACATTTTGGCTGTATTTCTTCCAAGACAGGTTTTTTTCCAAAACAAGCAAATACTGGCACTGAGCTGATTCTGACTCACACCGTGGAACTGCTCCCATGGGTTTCTAAGACCGTCATTCTTTCCGGGTGTAGAAGGCCTCATCTCTCTTCCGCAGAACAGGTAAGTAGTTTTGAACTACCAACCTTGAGGCGAAAAGCTCTATTTGTAAGCACAGTGCCACCAGAATTCCAGAGATGTTTGATAGCAAAATTTAAGACTATGTAATTCTGATTTAATAATTCTCCTACCTCCAAAAGATAGTGGGGGCTGATAGGTAGGTTTATTGCACCAACCTGGCAAATAGGAACATGTTGGATTAATTAGGTCACAGTTTGAATGGAGGTCAAAGAGATAGATGGCTCAGCAAGCCCAGTCTCACTCTCTCTTGCTCTCTGGTGATTGGACTAGTGTGTGGCTGCCTTAACTAGTTCTCTGCCTGATCTTGTGAGCTACACCACCATGGGCAGTCAATCTGTGGATTGTGTTGCTAGAGTTTGAGGTTCCTTAGAGAGCTGCTTCACCACACTGCTGGTATACTGCATATCCTCCAGTATAACCTGACCCAAATATCAACCAAGGTACTTAATTGTATCACAAAACTGCATTAAAAATGTGCTGAAAAACAGTTTATATACCAGTATATATGGTGTATATTGATTGAACTTGAGGCTGTTAAAACCTGTCATCGTGATGACTATTGGGGACTCACCCTGCTGTTTGGTGCCTGTGGCTGGACTGCTTGCTATGTCCTACTAAAGACATAGCTGTCTACTTCCTTGACCTGGGACCCAGCAGTCCTCAGGACTTGAAAGATTTCCAATATATAAGCTGTTCCATGGAAGTGAGTTGAACTGAGCCCTCTGGACTGCTAAACTAATCAGCTTTTATATTCCTTCTTGCTTACTCTTTCTTGAGAGAGAGAGAGAGAGAGTGAGAGAGAGAGAGAGAGAGAGAGAGAGAGAGAGAGGGGCATGGGATAGTGGTATGCATGCTAAGCTTTAAAAGCCTATCACCATCAAGCCAATTCACTGTAAGCCACTTTGGCTGGGGGGTATTTGAGTATAATAGTTGGAAGAGAAAGTTTCTGAGTCTCTTCCACAATGCTGCAGGTGAAGCAGACAGCACAATCCTAAAGTCCACCTAAGTGGACTGGCCTCCTGGCTAGGGAGATACCAGTCTTATGTTGGATCACATTCAAGTCATTCATCCATGTCACTCATCCACGGCACAAAGTGGATGTTCGAGAAAAAGTCTCCATCTCTGTCCACATAGTTTAAAATCATGGCAACATGATGGCATTTTCCTGTGACTTGCTGTAAAACTACATTCCATGTGCTAACTTGTGTTCAGGCATTGATCAGAAGGGCATGATGTTTATGAAGCAATCTATATTACTTATCAGTTCCCTTTTTCTAATGGCTTCCTGGTTATCTAGAAATCAGGTACATCCTGTGAGTACCACATAGAGTGGGAGTGTTGTCTTACATCCAGAAAGGTAAATTTAGACAGACAGAATCCTGATCAGTTATTGCCTGGGCAAGGATTAACTGCAAAGTATCATGAGGAAACGTATGAGGATAAGAGAAAAGTTCTAAAACTGGATATGATATAACACATACAATAGGAGGATTTTATGGTATGTAAAAATACTTTAGTAAAGATATTACAATGAAGGACAGGAAATTTTAAGAATAGTTTCTATTTACCAATGAGTTACTGCAGAAGGGAAATAGAAATGCTTGATGAAAGTGAAGACTCTCCCTATGGCATCAAGAAACAGGGGAAGGACAAACAATCAGCACTGTGTGGGACCAGAGCAGCTGATGGTCTGAAACTGCGTACCTTTGCTTGGCATCCAGTACATAATCCATAGTGCCACTGACTTCCTCAACTGTCATAAAGCCCACCTTACTTCATGTTATACTATCCCTGGACTATTCATCATTGTGTCAGATTGCTACTTCTCCATAAAAAAAATCACACAAACCTAGTAGTTTAAAACAACAGACATGTATTAGTTCATAGTTTGTAGTTCAGATGTCTGAGTATGACTTGGTTGGATCCTCTGCACATCATCTAACAAGGTTGAGATCAATTTTCAGCCAGGTTGAAATCTCACCTGAAAGTGTAACAAAGTAAGAATTAATTTCCTCCTTCATTACAGTTGTTGGTAGCTGTTTGCTCATTGTTGTACTCTGCAACCTCTTTTTTCTTACTGAATTTTGAAAGAAGTTGCTCAAGGTCACCCTGGAGAGTTAGTCATGCTTTCTGTGAAACATGCAGCTTAGAACTTAAAACCAATCCATCGTGGAAGGACTTTTAATGAACTTAATACACTTTAGCTGTAGTGTCCCATCATATTCAATTTCACAGTTCCCCTACAACATAATAAACAGAGAGCTATACATGTGAGTACAAGAGGGGAGACAGCATTCTGAGACAATTTCAGACTCTGACCCACCGACAATAGCATGCAGGAGTCACGGCGACAACAGTGAAACCCTTTGTGGCATTTGTTACCATCCAGTTCATTATGAAGCCAAACAAGAGGAAACCTTGCGAGACCTGCACCATGCTCACAATTTTTCCAACAGCTGAGCCCTTTGTTGCTGCCACGCAGTCAGCGTATTTCTCGAGGGCCTTCCTGTTTTTACTGTCTCTTCACTTACTCAAGCAAAGTCCTTCTGTAGAGAGTGATCCCTTCTGACAACATACCTACAGTGTGTGTCAGAGGAACCCCTGCCATCTTTGCCTCTCAGGAGCGTTCTGATCATACCTCTTCCAAGAAAGATTGGTTTGGACTTTAACCAGTCCATGTTATCTTCAATATTCTTTACTAGCATCACAATTCAAATGTGTCCAATCTACTTTGGTCTTCCTTATTTGATGTTCAACCTTTACATGTGCATGAGACAATTGAAAATATCATGGCTTGGCAGAGGTGAACTTTAGTCCTCGCAGCAACATCCCTGCTTTTCAATAATTTTCAATACAAAGATTGACTTACTGCAACTGTTCTTTTGGCTTATTGGCTGCTACTTTCATCAGCATTGTTTGTGGATCCAAGTAAGACAAAATCATTGACAATTTCCAGCTTCTCTCTATTTTTTATTTTCATCATGTTACCTGTTGGTCTAGTTGTGAGTATGTGGAGTTGTAATCCACTCTACATGGAGTTGTAATCCATACTTCAAGCAGCAATTCTTGATCTTTGTCAGCATTTCGAGCCCTCCTCACTCTCAGCAAGTCAGGTTTTCTGAGATGTGACCTGCGTGTCACAAGGTGTTAATAAATCTTTCTCCAGGCCTGATGCTGCATTCTTTTTCATGTAATCTAACTCCTCTGATGCTTTGCTCAACATACAGCTAGATTGGCAGGAGATGATTTGTAGCATGAGAGGCCCAACCCTGATGCACACCTTTCATGACTTTAACCATGCTGCTTTCCCTTGTTTTGCTCCCATAATTGCCTCTTCACCTATGCACAAGTTTATCATGAGAACAAAGAAGGGTTCTAGAATGCTTAGACTTCCCAAAGTTATCTGTACTTTGTAAAGATCTATACCAGGAGTCCTCAAACTTTTTAAACGGGGGGCCAGTTCACTGTCCCTCAGACTGTTGGAGGGCTGGACCATAATTAAAAATAAAAACAAAAAACAAAGCTGTGAACAAATTCAGTGCTGGCTTGGGATGAGTCAGCTGTTAATCAGGACAGCAGCGGCAGCAAAAACACCCAGCAGGCCGGATAAATGTAGCCGACAGGACGCAAGTGGCCCATGGGCTGTAGTTTGAGGAACCTGATCTACAAGGTTGAGTAGTTTAGTATAGGAAATAACAAAAAGTAAGCAACTTTTTGTATTCTCTGCTTTTAGTTAAGTGCCATCTAAGATCAGCAAGGATATCCCTTGTTCCTTGTCCTCTTCTGAATCAGGCCTCTCGAAGGGTCCTATCAATGTATTCCTTCAAATTTTTTGGATGATTTTCAACAAAATTTTACTTGCATATGCTATCAATGATATTGTTCTATGGTTTAACCATTCTGTGGTTCACCTTTCTTTGGAATGTGTAGAAATATGAATTTCCTTCCAGTACTTCATCAGCTTCTTGAAACATTTCAATTGATATTCCATTAATTCTTGGAACTTATTTTTTGGCTGAGATTTTCAGTGCAGCTTGAACTTTTTCCTTCAGCATCATTGTTCTTACTCATATGCTACTTTCTGAGATGTTGAAATGCTTTCTAGTTCTTTTTGGAACATTAACTATGTGTATTTTTTCTATCTACATTTTATCTTTCCTGTATCATTCAATATTTTGAAATCTATAAGCATATGCATAGAATCTATCAATATTGCAACTCTATTCTTGAATTTCTCCATGAGTTCTTTTAGTTTAAGATATGCTGAAAGTGTCCTTCTTTTTTGATTTTCTAACTCTAGGTCTTTGGACATATTCTTGTAATATTTCACTTGATCTTTTTGAGCTTCTCTTTGAAATTTTCTATCTGACTCTTTTACTTCATCCTTTCTTCCATGTGCCAAAGCTACTGTATGATCAAGAGCAAGTTATAGTCTCTTCTGACATATAATTTATCTTTTCTTTTTTCTGCTGTTTTAATGCTCTTTGCTTTCTTCATGAGTGATGTTCTTGTGTCCTCCCATGACTCATTAGGTCTTCTGTCATTAGTGTTCAATGCATCACCTCTGCTCTTCAAATTTGGGTGTAATGGACTTTAGTCATATTTGGGATCTTGAGGGCTTATCTAGCTATCTTCAACTTTAATCTGAACTAGCTGGGAGCAATTTATGGACTGTTCTACAGTCAGCCTCTGGTGTGGTGTTAGCTGCTAATGTTCAGCTGCCCTGGAATCTCTTCCCACAGTTGTAGTCATTTTTAAATCTGGGCACTCCATGTGGTAAAGTTCATGTGTATTGAAAAAAGGTATTTTCCATGCATAAGTATTTGACCTTGCAAAATTCTATCATGTGATCTCCAACTTAATTTCTATCTTCAAACATATATTTTCCAACTACTGTTTTTTCTTCTTTGTTTCCAACTTTTGCATTCCAATTACCAATGCATCTAATCTAATCCATTTCAATCACCAATCTTAATCACATGTTTAATGAATTTCTGACTAATCTCATTGGTAGACTTCTTTAATTTCTTCGTCACTAGGTTTTGTGATTGGTCTGTAAGCTTGAATAATAGTTACATTGATTAACTTTACTTGACAGTAGATAGCTATAATTCTATCAGAGACCGCACTGAACTTCATGTTTGATTTGCAGTGCCCTTTTTGATAATGAAGCTAGAGCTATTCCTGTTGATTGTGTTATTTCCAGCATAGTAAATCATATTATTTTCTGGTTCAGAATGGTCAATACCAGTTCATTTTAGCTCACCAATATATAGGATATAGATTTTTATGGGTTCCATCTCATTTTTGATAACTTCTAATTTTCCTAGATTCATACATTACCCATTTCAGTTTCTGATTATCAGTATATTTAGAGTTATTTCTTTTGACCTTGAGGGGCAGCCCTCAGCAAATGAAGATTTTGATGGCTTCATTCCCACAGGTTTTACTCCATTCTCATCACCATTCTGAAAGATCAGTTCCGCCTCAGTCACATTTTGAGTGTCCTGGATCCAGAGGTCAGATTCTCTGCCCCTGTCTCTGATAATGTTCTTCTTCCATTTTTGTCAGCATTCGGTATCTAATAAGGATCTGAAACTGTGCACAAAGTTTTCAGTGGCTACTTCCTCCACAGTGGGAAGTCTATCTTTCTACATTGCCTGTCCTTACTCTGGAAGTTCTGCTGAAACCTTTGCATTTATGGTGACCCCAAGGGCTTTGGAAATACCAGTCAGTTTGCTTTCAACCTCACAGCAACACACGTCACTGCAGTATGAGAAACGGACAGCAGAGTGGTAGAATAAACACAATTTTAAGTTAAAATAGAGTCATCACCTCTTGGCCTTTTGGCTAAGATCGAGTGTAAAATAAAATAGCGATTAGCAATTCAGTTTCACTCCAGCTTTGAGGAAGAAAGGCCTGGGCATGAGCTGTAAAGTTTGCATCCAAGAAAACTCTTATCAGGCAATTCTGCTTTGGGGAGTTGTTGTGAATCTGAATGGACTCAATGGCAAAAGCAATACAATAACAACGTGAGGCTAATGGGATTTGAGTAGCGGTGATGGAGGGGAAACGGGTTAATCCTTAGAAGGTTTTCAGAGTAGCTTGAATTTAAAATATGCAAAGAAGAATATGCAAGTGTTATTCTCTTAGTGGAGATGAACTCTTAGCTTGCTATCACTGAGAAGTTAGCTAATCTTGACAACCAGAATATAAGAGGCATTTGGAATTATCAAATTAAGCTGAATTGCTCCTATATTGGTTTTAGCTTCTGATATCACAAGAGGAGACAAATTCCAATTATATGTCTGATTAATGAATGTATCAAAGTGGTTATTAAGATATCTTGAAGGCAATGTAATCTCAGTACTTTGAGATATGTAACCATGGACATGTACATGGGCAATGGAATAAAACTGTCCACCATCATGACTCGGTCCCTGACAGACCATATTAACACACATAAGAGACAATACATCAGCTGGACTTAGGTCACTTTATAATTTATTCTTCTAACAAGGGCTTCACCTCTTTATTTAACTGAAATATGTAAAGAATAGGACACATGTTGATGGATATTTATAACTTATTAAATGTTTAATGAGCTGTAAGGCTCACACTAGCCTCTGCTTTATGTCCCTCAGTGAATATAGTGTTACTTGTTAGGGGAAGGATATTTGCAAGTCTTGGAGAGTTTTATAAATAACGGTGGGGAAAAGTCCCAGGGACTTATTTTTCCTACTCTTTAGCTTATACCTAGTTGAATTTACAAGCACAATGACCTCAATGGGAAATATCACTATAGTAAAATAGGAGATAAAAGAAAGAGGAGAGAGAGAAAAAACTTGCTTGTATACAGAAAACTAAAGAATTAAAGAAATCTCCTGTCCTTGTGATCTACACAATCTTCAGCATATTAAGAATAGAAAAAAGGTCACTGCGCTCCACAAGCAACCTCCTGCTGCTTGCCTCTGCTCGAGTTCCCGTTCACTCTCCACACACTCGCCCCTTCCCTTTGTCTAATGCATATTGACTTTCTTATCTCACAGGCACTGTGATATTTTGCAGCAAGGGTGGTAACCCACAAGATTTTCTTTTATTGCAAAACAAAGGGTCAATCCTCTGAAGAGGCTTCCTATATTCTGGTTTTAAATGTTGTTTAGCTGAAGGTAGGGTTTAAGGCAAAAGACTTTTAAATGAAATTTCCTTAAAAACAACAACAACAACAAAAAAACACACACCGATAAAGGACACAGCCAATATAAATATATGTATACCATGGTTTAAAACTTTAAAGAGTGCTAATGCTTGTTGCACCTCCCCCCCATATATTAACTTGTGTACAAACATGTAGACCCTAGCATATATTTTGTATATACCCCAAACCTGCTTAGACTCTAAGTAGCTAAGAGGAATTCCTTTTCTATGACTACACTCATATCTCACAGACTCAGTCTGTCTATTTACAAACCAGAAGTTTAGAAAATACTAAGAATATTTAATCTTTTCACCCTCCAATGAAAATATATGTTGGGCTTTTGCTTTTTTATTATTTTCCATGAAAAGAACTTTCCAGTTGTTCATTTTGTCCAGCATCATGGACACCTAACAATTTTCATCTTCCTTGTATTAGCAAATATGCATCAAGTGGACTTCTGACCATCGCCCTTAGATATCAAAGACCCTAGGTGGTGGGACACAGGACAAAGCATTTTCCATCAGGTGCATTTATCGTTTCAGACCTTCCTCCTTTGGTAGAAAAGACCTGTGGTGGTGTATAGTTTACACACACCAAATTCAGAGTATCTTGTTGACATAATTACAGTATTAACTGCTGTTTGCTCCCTGAATATTGTTGGCGCTGAGACTTTTACTGTGAGAATTAGCTCTCAAAAATTATCTTCAATAAAGCATGAATAGAAGAAAGCATATTCCTTTTAAGTCACAGCTTTATTGAGTTCCCAGGATGAAAAAAAATTTCCAATAGAAGATGTACAATTCAATTGCCCGTAATATATTCACAGGGTTGTGCTTCCGTCATGGCCATATGTTTTTAGATATATTTTAATAGAAAAATTAATGTAGGCAGATAATAAAATTATCAACAGATATGAAAGATTAAATAATGAACAGAAACTCTTGCCTAGCTTTACCTCTCTCCTAATTCTGTTCCCAGGGAAAATTACTGTCAACAGTCTCTTATGTTTCTTTTCAAGAATAGAGATAAAATATGCTGCACAAATTAAAGCATGATAATATCATCATTGCAGACCTTGTTTTTATTATTCATCATATTTATCAAAATCAGAGCATGCAAGTCTATTTCATTCTTCTGAAGTACTGCATAATAATCCAGACTACAGTTACCCTACTTAGACACATGTCTATTAATGGACATTTAAATGGTTTCTGGTAGTTTGCAATTTTAATATTTCAGTCGTAAGCATATTTTTAATAATCATTTAGGCTCACAAATGGTGGATGTACCTATTGATTATAATCCTAAAGTAGGATTCTGGGATCTTACAATATGTACATTTCATAGAGTAGGTATTGTGAAGATGGTATTCACAGTTATCAAGTATTCATTTTATTTTCATTTCAGAAAATAAAATTTCTTCAAAACTAACCTTGCTTTATACCTGTCCTAAGAGATCATAAGCAGTAAGACATTCCATCTCACTAGTACTCCTTGGAATTCTTAAATTCCACTAATTATATGTATGCAATGTATCATCTGACATATTTTAATGTACATATATTCTTAATATATGATATTATTGTAAATATAAGGCAAGGGACCCCACTCTATCACACTATAATGGTTACTTTTAAAATCAATAGGTGTGTTCCAGCATATTTCCATTAGTATTATATATGTTAAGGGAAGTTATAGAGTAGCACTGCCTCCAGTCATTCAATTTATTTAACCTCTCCACTCTAAACCTCAATTTTCTTGCTTCTAAAAAGAATAATAAAGAATATTTTTCAAGTTGACATATTAATTCTATGTGTTTGCTATTCCTGATATTTTAGGCCCCATTAAAACATCTATAAAGATACACACACACTCACACCAATGTTGTGAAACGTTGTGTTTTGTGAAGTAGATTTTACTAGTCGTTAGGAGAATAAAATAGACTAGAACATTCTAAACTCAAATAAACTCCTTGTGGCCAGGGTAAAACTACCCTGGTGAGCTTGTGAGACTGTCACACTTTTTTTTTTATTAGGCATTACTGCCCTCTGGTGGTGGGAGTAGGAGGCCCAGCCTTTGCTCCTGTGAGCTGGAATTGAACCTCCATCCCAGTGGGCTGCAGTCCTGCGCACAACCACTACCCCACCGGGGCTCAGCCCATCTGTCATACGTTGTATGCACAGAAAACCCTCAGCTTTTTTGCTGCTCTTTTTTTTTTTTTACTCCCACAAAGAGGCTGGTGGCTTCAAACTGCTGACATTGCAGTTGGAAGTTAGCCATCTACTATGTCATCAGGCTCCTGGGATGTTCTAAAGGAAGCAGACATTTTCTCATATAGCCCTCATACTTTCAGTGCTAAAATAGGGAGAAAATGATTTGGGAGCGCCTGAGTGTTTCTAAATCAGTCAGGAGACAGAGAGAGAGAGAGAGAGAGAGAGAGAGAGAGAAAGAGAGAAAGAGAGAGAGAGAGAGGAGGAGGAGGAAGAGAAGGGAGAGAAGGGGGGAGGGAGAGGGAGATTGAACTTTCCATTTTTCACTCAGTCATAGATTAAATGCTGATTCATAGTGCATCCTGTGGGTTTCTGAGACTCTGGTAATGGGAGTAGGAAGACCAGGGTTCCCTCACCAAGTGTTGGTGTTTTTGAATGATGGGCCATACAGTTCACAGTCCGAAGCGTAAACCCTACACTAATTTTTTTTTTTTTTTGGCATCACCGCTCTCTGGTGGTGGGAGTAGGAGGCCCAGACCCACTGCTGGAATTGAACCTCCATCCCAGTGGGCCACAGTCCCGCGCACAGCCAACATTACACTACTTATGGAGCATAAAAACCATTAACTTTTTCCATTTTGAGAAAAATACTGGTGGTCCTTAAATATCATTTGCTTCGAAAGCATGTCTTCTTGCTTCCAATTCACAATGCCCAAAGGAATACTGGCCACTTCCACCAAAACCTATATTTGGCCTTTCTAGTTGAGAGGAAACAGTTTGAAAAGACACATACTCAAGTAATTACAATGAAAATCCAACTTAATTGTTCATTGTAGTTAAGATTGTATGTAAATTTCAAATAAATAATCATAGGACCTTTGAAGATGACAAAAGCAAGGAAGGAAAGGCCTAAGATGAATCTTAACTTTGGGAAACACTACAAGAAAAAGAAATACATAACTAAAATGTCTAATTCATGATCACAGAGACTTTCTTAAGTTATTCCAGTAAAAAAAAAAAAAATCAGAATGATTCTATTTAACAGGACAAGAGTGAGTAGCAAATTAAAATAGCTAAAAATACTTCAAATCTGCTAAAATTAGTCAAATGAATGATAAATAAAATGCACAAGGTTGATGACTCAATTTCCAATTTCAAAGACAAACCTTAATACAAATCACAGAATTAAAAACAACCAAATGGATAAGTTCAGAGAATTTTTAAAGACATGTGTGATTGTGGATCTAAATCAATTTAATACATTTTCCAGAAAGAGGAAGCTATTAAGCAGTGCTGGAAGACGTTTCTGAAAGTCAAATAAAAATAAATATGCTCTTAGTAAAGGGAACAATTTAAGTGATCATTTGAATAAAAAAAAGTCTAGTAACAGAGCAAGATTTTAAAACGAGATTTACAGAGAAAGATATCTTAAATATTTCCAATGTGGGGGGGAGCAAATATGTTATATCATAATTTTTTTATAGAGCTTATATCAAATCATGCCCAGCAGAACTGCACATTTGCTCCCACAATCTGTTTCTAAACTTTTTTTTCTATATGGACTTATTGACATCATTATCACCTCACCCTGCCCCATCCTACCCCACCTCCATGCCCCCTCTCCCCAAAACTCTTTCCCTACTTGCTGACTGTATAGGTTCATCAATCCAGGTTTTTATTTCCCTCTTAATGTAAAAAATTATACCACAACTTCCAGAGGGCAAGCCCCAAAGGCATAATGGTCCTGAGATACCCTCTAATATGTATGATCAAAAACAAAACAAAACAACACAAGCCCCAAAGCATAAGAATTTGGTAACCAGATCAGGTCCAGCATGCATCTAGGGGGTAAATCTACCGACAAATTGTAACTATCTAAGTCAGGCTTCTGCTCTTGAGCTTCTATATTTGACTTATCAATGCACTCTATTTTGTGAGCAGTTTCCTCCTAACCCTCAATTGGGAGAGAGGGTGTTCACTGTATTTCCTGTATAGTTCTACTAATGAATGTTGGGTTACCACTGTGTTAGTCAGGATTCTCTAGAGAAACAAAACCAGAACACTTATGATTATAAATAATTTATAGAAAGTACTCTAGTGGCAGTACTTCAACTCACAGGAACTTCCGGGGGCCCAGGTCAAGGAAGCAGACTGCTGGATCTTCCCTCTAGCAATGCAAACAGCAGGGCAGGTCAGCAACAGTCAGCAGCTCGGAAGTTTAGTGAGACAGAGAGAGAGACCTTGCTGAGCCACGTATCTCTTTGCCCTCTAATCAAACTGCGACCTTATTAACCCCCATGTTCCCATAGGGCCAGTTGGTACAATAAACCTACCTATCACACACTGTCATCCGTATCCTTCTGCAATTATATCAGAAATCTTCAGCTACAAAAGAAGATAATTAAGCAATCAATATCATTACAATCAGAAACATTTATTCTTTTAATAAGCTAAATTACCTAGGATTGGTTTAGCAATAAATAACAGGAAACAGTGATGAGATACACTCTCTATAAAGCTCTGCTATCGTTACATAGCAGACAGTTTTAGAGAAATATCTTTAATGTTGCACCCTGGAGAACTTGCATCTATACCTCATGCTCATTTCTGTTCATTCAATTCAGGTTCATGGCAAGTCTTTGTGTTTCAGATTAAAACCGCTGTAAAGAGCAGCCATTCATAACCACCGGTCTCTCTGAGAAAGAAAGATGAGGCCTCCTCCTCCGCCTGCAGAAAGTTATAGTGTTGGAAAGGCCCAGGAGCAGTTTTACTCTGAACTACAAGGTCTCTAAGAGTTATTATAGACTCACCGAGAGTGTTTGGCTTTGGTTTATAAGACTTTCACTTGCTGAATTTTTAAAAATGATTATTAAAGAATTAGACCCCCAAGTCCTTCTTTCTAAGTGCCTCTGGCTGTTTTCGAACTAACAACTTTTCAGTCTGTAACTGAGCACATTAACCATTTGCATTACCCACTTGAGGAAGTTTCAGTCACTGGCTCTATATGATGAGCCATTGAAATTTTCTGGTGAGCCATTTAACTTCTCATCTCACCTCCAACTCCCACCTTAATCACACATTCTGATTAGCTGTAAAAATACTTGGAATCACCTGTCATTTGGCCCCTCTAGCTTAAAGTCTTCCCTTGACTTTGACTTGGGATATGGTAGTTGACACTTTGATTATTTGACTTTTGCTTTCTGTAAAAGCCACAAATGGTCACAACCCATTTGACTTCACTCTTATTTTAATAATCAATTCTGAGACTGTCGCCAGTGAAGCCAGTAGCTGCAATCATGTCTCATCCATGGTTTTATTAATGGGCTGCAGACTGCTTGACATAGACAAGAGTTTAGCATCTCAATAGTGTTCACAGGGTTTCAGACACATTGTCTCTTTTCTAGCACCCCTATTTACCATGTGGTCTTCTGACCTCCTGCTTGCTATCTCCTGGTGACAAGTTGGCTGCTTCTTTTCTTGGCCAATCTGGATAATTATATACCAGAAATAAGAAGGTATAAAAGAGCAGCGGAAATATATCAGCTGTGCATTTTTATTTGCATTTACCCAGGAAACACATCCCCCCACCTCCAAGAGTAACATTTCACTTAGGCTTCCTGATTAGAATTGTGTTCCTTCCCTATCTGTGAGTGCCTGAAAACTGAGAATTAACCTTGTACACTCTGTCATTGGAGGCCAGCAAGAGAGGCAGGAGGTGGAGGAGGGTGCTGCCTACACCAGTCACACTCTTTGTAGCACCAATAACTTTAAATTGAAGGGTAAAACAAAAACATTTTCAGACAAAAATATATACAATAAATTTTACTTAGCAGACTTACAGACTTTTTACTTATAGACATTTCTTGGGGGTGGGGAGCAAATACTTGGAAATGTAAACCTAAAAATAAAATAAAACATAAAGCATGAAATTGCGAAATATGGGACAAAAGAAACCGTTGAACAAATTCAGGAGTGAAATTTTTAAAAGAAAATGTAAAAGCGATAACTCCAACATGTGTTGCATTGTATTTCGAGAAACTTTATAACATCTTTAATGAGGCTTAAAAATACTTTAAAACTCTAAGAAAAACAAAAACCTGATATAGTAGCCCATGTGAGTCTTGCCTATTGCACCAAATGGCCCGTGTTTTAATTGAGTTTGACACCCTGGTCTAGACCAAGAAAATTAGAATACAGCTACCTGTTCTTTTGACTAGAAGAAATCTATATTTTCATTCATTTCAAAGAAAAGTGACCCAATGGAATTCAGAAATCATCAAACAATACCATTAATATCACACGCAAATTAAGAATTTCTGAAAATTGGTGAAACAGAGTGCAAAACACTTGTTGAAGATTGATGAAACAGTATTGGGCCCAGTACCCTCAAGACAATTTTTCCCGTTATTCAACCCTTAGTAGCCACTGTGATCAATCCATCTCAATGAAGGTCTTCCTCATTCTCACTGCGCCATTCCATTTTACCAAGAACTATGTCCTTCGTCAGTGACTAATCACTCCTCCCTCAAAACATGTCCAAAGCATTTAAAGACAAGTTTCAATATCCTTGTCCCTAGGAAGGAACCCTCTGGCCATACTTCTTCCATCACAGATTTGTTTGTCTATGCCAGAACCAAAATTCAAAGGCATGAGTTCTTCTTTGATCTTCCTTTTTCAATGTCCAAAACTTTCACATGCCTATAAGGTCTCTGAAAATACAACAGCTTGGGACAGGCTATTTTAAATTTAGTTCTTATTTTAACACTTCTGTTTTTAGCTCTCTAAATAGGTTTTATGCAGCAGAATTATACAGTGTACCATGTTTTTGACCTCCTGGTTGCTGCTTCTGTGACAATTGAATGGGGACTCAAACAAGACAAAATTTTGATAGCTTCAACCTTTTCTCCATTTATCATGATGATCCCATTGTGAGAATTTTTGTATTCTTTACATTGAGTAATAATCCAGATCCAAAGCTGCAATCCTGATCATCATCAGTCTGTTCTTAGTCTGGAAACACCACTGAAGCTTGTTCCCTCTGAATGGGCCTACTGGCGTTTGAGATGCCAGTGACAGCTTCCAGCTTCACAGCAACACATGTGCCACCCAAGAATGACACACTGGCAGAAAGGTGGGGGGACGTGCCATCTAGTTGGTTTAAATTCATAGTGACTATGTACAATGGACTAGGTGCTCTGGTGGTATAGTGTTACTTATTGGGCTGTTAACCACAAAGTCAGAAGTTCAGAACCACTAGCCACCCCCCATGGGGGAAAGACAAGACTTTTTGCTTCCATCTGAGAACCCCACAGGCCACTTCTACCCTGTCCTGTAGGGTAGTTATGAGTCAGAATCCACTCAATGGCAGTGAGTTTGAGTCTTTTGATGTCCAACAGAACCCCACACCATCAAGTGCAGTGACTAATTTAATGACTAGTATAATTGACTATGAAAATTGAATTACATATAACCTAAAATCTGCCAATAAAGTGAAAATAATATAGTTATGTACTTGACTGGGATAACCACACACTCTCACACATTGTTTTGTATCCCAGGCTCTACATTTTGTCTAGTCAAGAGCAAATATTGGTTCTTGGTGTTTTGGTTTGTTTTATATTTGCACAAAGTTTTTGTTTTTGAAGTTTTTTCTCTACCTTCAATGCCAAGGATTTTGCTATGGGGGGTCCTGGAAAAGCTTTGTGGGTACACCTGCATGGAGGTCTCAAGCAGCACTAAATGAAATGGTACACAAGCAGTGAGGTCAGGTGTCCAGTCAAAGATCCTAGGTACATCTCACACTGTGCGAAAGGGACAAGAATGAACTCTAGGAGCAACTAGCTCCTGAAAGAGAGCAGTAGGCCAAGGTCAACAAGACCTTTTCGTCTGGCATCTGACACTCCTCTTAGCCTGTGCTTTTGCATGTAAGTTTTGACTGTGAGGTGACTTTTTCTACTTACCTTCTTCTTCTTGATGTCTTCTCACTCTTCTGTGTCCATGCAATCCACGCTTGCTTTCCTTTCTCCTCTATCTAGTTCTCTTCTCACTGACCCCTAACCCTGGCTTCTCAGCTCCACATTGTCTTATATTGTCGCTACTCTCAATTCCATTCTAGCTCATGGTGACCTCTGTGGGAAGATTAGAAACAGTCCCCAGTGTTTACAAGATTTGATCCTGTGAAAGTTCATTGCCAAGCCTACCTCTAAGGTGTTCCTGAGTGAGTCTGAACTGACATCTTTTTAACTGGAAGTCAGGGGTCTAACCATGTGCATCCTCCAAGGTGCTTGGTTGGCCTCATTTGCTATTTTAGTGCAGCCGCTTCACTTTCTTTTCTGGGACCTTCAAATATTTCTCTGGGTCTTCTGTCTTGTGACATAAAATCCATTCACTGTTGATCCATCAAGGTAGAAAATGCCTTTTTCCCCACTGCCATTCGTAATCCCCATGCTGAAGCACGAACTGCACACTCTATTTCTGCCGCCTCACCCCGCACTTATGCAGAACATCGGCTGCTTGCCATGGTTTTGTTGTGCTTAATGCCTGCTTATAATTTATAATCCACATAATTTCTTAAATTTTATCTGACTCACTTTCATCAGATGCCTTCAACATTCTGATCTGTATTCCTCATGCTGTGCTGTGCTTCAGTAGACACACACAAATCTTTATTATTGCTGCATGCTTGGAATGAAAAATTAAAGAGTTATTAGTTTCTGGTGGCTTAAAGCAGCCAGATTTTGTCTGTTAGCAGCACATAATGTTAGAGTTTTAGAAAATCAATATTATTCTTATGTATTCTAGAATAGGAATCGGCTAATCATGACACCTGTCTAGTCAATTAATTAAGCTAGCATGTAGAGAGATTTACATGAACATTTACAAAATGGTAGATATTGTTAATGACCTCAACTTAACAAATTGTAGTTCCAAGGATGATGTTGCTTTCAGTTAATATCATTAAGGAATTTCAATTTTAAGAAAATGAAATAGAATTCTACAAGCAGATACTGAAAGAAAATAGAATGCATCATAGCTTATTCAGCTTTTGTTTTTAAAATTACTATTTTAGAAATGAAGAAGATACATAATTCTATGTTGAATCTTTGTGAGTTCTTATTGTTACAAATATGTGCATACAAAAACATTTAACACAGTGAGTAGCCCCCAAAAATGTATTTCCATTTCTCAAATAGTAGGAAATTGAAAGCACAGTGAAGTCAGTAAGAAAATAACAGAAGCAGGGTTTGTTCCAAAAGTATATGGTTTCAAAGCAATTACATTGTATTGGGGGGCATGAGGATAGGACAAGGGGAGTGGGAGCAAGAAAATAGGAATCTGCCTTGCACCTCTAGAATTGACCTCTGTGATTCTTGTCTCCCACTGTGTTAGTTTTCTAGGGTTGGAACAACAAATCGCTAGGAAACATAAGGTCCCTGGATGGCAAAAACCATTTGTGCTGTCACTGCCCTAAAGCTCGAGAAGTGCAGAGGGAGAAAATCTTGGCAATTTGCAACCATGAAAATTACAACATATAATACATGGAGTTGCACTGAATTATAATGTACTTGATGACAACAGAATCTGCTTTTGTGCTTTTTACATTTTTTGCAACCCTAACCCTAACCTTTTTACATTTTGTAAAATGAGGCTTAAACAACAGAAATGTCCTATCTGACATTTCTGGTAGAACTCTAAATCTGAGGCTGGAACTTGCTTTCTCTCTGAAGGTTCTCAGCCCTCAAACTTAGAATCTAGGAAGAGTCTTCTTTTGTGTACCCCAGGTCTGAGTGGGTCCAGATATTACTTGACTTGATTAACAGAGTCCACCAAGAATGTATATTTTTAGGAAGTGGACAGCCTCATCTTCCCCCCATGCCATGGAGTAACTTTTGGATTTGAGGCTCTCTGCTTCCTAAAGATTCACACTCTCAGAGTTCGCTGTAGGCTTGTTGTGATTAGAACATAACTCTGTAGGACAGTGGGATTGTTTTATTGTGTCTGATTTTATGTATTTGGTTATTATGTATGAGAAAATATTTCTCTTTTATTAATATTAAAGTTGTGTCTTTAAAGAAAGCATAGGACACAATCCTTTGCACTGAGTAGAGAGTCTTCTTAAAATATGAAGTGAGGTATCTGTAGAGGGTTGGAACCCCAACAATATAGGAAGTGATGGATATGTAGATTGATCCATATATCAGAATCTTCATATGAACTCTGACCAACTTTAGAAACAATCCATTTCTATTCCTTTATTCTGTGTCTTTGATAAAGCAGTCCAAACCTTAGTTCAACAGATCACCTTGCATTAAGAAAACCAGTATCAATTATTACCAATTTTCTTTCCTCTCCTCTCTCTCCTTTTCCCTAGGCATTTACTATAAAGTCTGCTACTCAAAAGAAAAAAAGAAATGTAGTATTTTATTTTTACTATGATTCCATTAAAGACCTGTATATTCAAGACTGTTTTTTGCTTATAAAATACACTGTGTGTACTCGACATATTTACAACACACACAATTGACACCACTCCATTTCAGCAGTGAGGTAAGCAGTTCAAACAAAAGGCATGTGTTTCTAATGTGAGACTTGACAATGTTTTCAGGAAGACAGGAACCTTATAAAATGTCTCCTTGGAAAATAGGACCCAACTTGATTTATTCTAATTGACTGACTCAGTGACTCAAGAAAACCTTGGTTTGCAAAGGCCTCTGAATTAAACAATCCAGTAAATTTTCTTGAAGGCTACGATTTTTTTTGTATCACTAAGGAACATTGAGTGAGCACTGGTGGCATAAGGCATAGTGTTTATGCATTGGTCAGGAGTTTGAACTCATCAACTAGTCTGTGAGACAAAGAGGAGCCTGTCTGCTCCCATTATGATTTACAACCTTGGAATCCCAGGGGACTGGTGCTATTCTGTCCTATCAGGATTCTGTGAGCTGGACTTTACTCAATGACAGTGGACTTGTTTAAGTAGCATTAGAAACATTATTTCAATATGGACAGTTCACAGATTTTTGTACATTTCCCTGAGAAATTATGTTGTGATGGTGGCTTTTAGGTGTCACTAAGTCACCTCAATCATAGGATCAGGTGCACAATAGGATAAAACATTGCCTGGTATGTATCATTCTCACAATCATCATTATATCCAAAGCCATTGTTGTAGCCAATTTATAGATCCATCTCATCAAAGTTTTTTTTTTTTTTTTGCCAAACTTCTACTTTACAAGAATGTTTCCCTTCTCCAATGAGTAGGTCCACCTGATAACATGTCCAACTGCATCTAGTGGACATTGTCCTTGTACTTTTTTCATGAAAAATTCGGATCACTGCCAATGAGGTCTATGTGTGGGCACAGAATTCCTGGATTTCTTCCTTGGAGGTGGGAGACACACAAGACGCTCTCTGGGCTCACTCCCTTGGAGACCTTCTACTGACAGGCCACAGGCCACTACGTAGACTGGGTTGGGGTGTTTTCTTAATGTAGAATTACTCTTTATATGAAACACTCTATTGTAACATATTCGTCGTTCTTCTGACAACCCTTGTTATATACAGTAGTCATCTGAAGTACCATGAATCAGAGGCATCAGTTCTTTAAGTATTCAAAATCATAGTTCAGTGTCCACATGCAAAGGAAGTAATTGCAAATGTGAAGGCTCAATTGAATATTCATCCTGAAATGCACCTTTGCATTTTAGTTTTGCAAAGAGATCTTTTGCAGAAGACTTGACCAATGGAATACCTCCTTTGAATGCTTGATCACTGTTTCCATGGGTGTTTATTATGTATCCAAGCAAAAGGGAGTCCTTTAAAACTTCAATATTTTCTGTTTATCAGGATGCTGCTTAATGGCCTCTTTGTACTAATTTTCATTTTCCCTACTGGAGACTTTAGTGTCTGATACTCATCACACAGTGCCTCAGGTTTTCCCTTTCAGAAAGCAGGTTGTATCATCTGCTTGTCACATAGCACACATCCCATCCTGATGACATGGTCTTATAAAGTTCACTTTTCTCAGATTGCCTGTGCAGAATGTAGATTAAGTAAGTAGGGAAAGAGGATACACCTTAGTGCACATGTTTTCTGAATTTACTCCATGCAATGGACCCTTGTTCTCATTCAGCAACTGCCTCTTGTTTTATCTATAGATACCACATGTGGTAGTTACATAATCTTGTGTCAATTTGGGACTTGAGAGGGCTGAGTGAATGGGGTGGAGTCTAGTCTGCAAATCGGATCACTGCCAATGAGGTCTATGTGTGGGCACAGAATTCCTGGATTTCCTCCTTGGAGGTGGGAGACACACAAGACGCTCTCTGGGCTCACTCCCTTGGAGACCTTCTACTGACAGGCCACAGGCCACTACGTAGACTGGGTTGGGGTGTTTTCTTAATGTAGAATTACTCTTTATATAAACCACTCTATTGTAACATATTCGTTTCTGTGAATTTGTGTCTCTAGTCTACCTGCACTAACACAATAAAGCATTCTGGAATTCCTAATTTTTGTAATGTTTTCCATAATCATTCAATGATCCTTGAAGTTGAACGTCTTTGTATAATTAATAAAATACAGGTAAACATATTTCAGGGACTGAAACATTTTTTAAAGAAATGTTGACTTCACTGACCCATGATTCTCAATGTCTTGGCAGTTATAAAAATTATACCATCATTGTCCCTCACAATGTGATCTGAGGTGATAAATCAATCAGGTCAAAGGAGATTAAGATGAGATTCAACATCTTTCCTCAAGCCACTGTTGTGATCACTACCAAGGATGTGGCCTGCATCACGATTTATTTTAGAAGACAAAGGAGACAGATTAGAGCAAAAGAGGAGGAACTAGGCTATTACACATCAATGAGACAAGAACAGCATGCTTCCTTTGAAAGTGGGTTCCCTGTCCTAAGGCTATCCCAGATTCTTGGAAAAGTTCATGGAAACACATGCTGATTTGTAATTAATGTTGTACTCACAGATGTCAAAAGGAGGTGCGGACCTGATTCCAGAGCGGATAGACAGAGGAAGCCTTCCCTTGAGCATATGCTCTGAATTCAGACTTCTAGGGTCTTCCACAATGAAACAATACATCTATTTTTGTTAAAGTCAGCCACTTGTGATATTTCAGTTATAGTAACAATATTACCTGACATAGCATCTTTTGGGTTTCCTCTGTGTTCAGTCAAAGTTCTTCTGACATCAGCAACAGTATCCTTTTTTCTATATTTTCTTCTGAATGCGGTTTCAATGCCCTGTCATGTACTGCTGCAACTGTTTTTAATATTCAGCAGCATTTTATATCAGCAGTAATAGCAATATCATTGCTTCACAATTTCCTCATTTTACTAAGTCTTTTTTCTCTGGAATGGGTACAAATATGAATCACTCTCAGTCAGTTGGCCTGATAATTGTTCTCCAAATTCCTTAGAAAAGACCAGTGAGCATTGCCTCTTGTTGGAACACCTCAATTAGTCTTCTCTCCATGTCTAGAGGCATGCTTTGTGTTTGATTTTGTTTTGCCAATTTTGTTTTCCCTGCAGCTGTGCTGGTTCTCTCAAACTCTCAACTCCCAAGAGCCTCTGCCACCACCTCGAATGGTTGAATGTGGACCACTTTGTTTTGATACAGTGGCTGCAGACTCCTTTCATCAATGGGATTGAGAAAATTGTTTCATTATACTTTCCTTTAACTGTTTCCAGTTTTTACCTAAGACAAACTGTGTGTGCAGAGTCAAACTGTACTCAGTTTGAAATGACTTGACACTGCATATATTAAACTAAATGGAAGGCAATTTGAGTACACTTAAACTGATTTAGTATGCAATATTTATCTGTGGGAGAGAGAAACACAATTCTATTCAAACTGATTCATCCTCCATTTCTGTGCAGAGAATCCCATAGGAGGTCATCTACCATCATTTTATGCCTATTTGGTATGCTGGAAGAGATCAGCCAGTAATAGAGCAAAACCTGTGATCATGGATGACAGGGTAACCAGCACTTCCCCATGCAGAAGCATGCAGAGCTAAAGTTTGTTTGTTTTTTTCTTTTCTTCCCCTTATCCACTTTGTGAGCATGAAATTGCTGTAATTGTTTTTGAAAAAAAAAACCTTCATGTTTTCATTTTACCAGTCGACCTAGGAGGCCTTTCCATGCTGTGTGGTGTTTCTATCTCAGGGAGAAAACCAGCTTTGAATTTGGAGATGTTCTCCTTCTCATTTATTTATTCAGTTTGGCTAACTCTCTTGTTAAAACCCATCGATGAGATAGGACAGCATTTCACATCACCCGCATCCTTCCTTTTTCTAGATTTTAGACACACATGAAGACCATGGCAAGGTATGGTTTGTGTTCTTCATCGGTACCAGGGACTCTCTTAAGCACTTGAGGTAAAAACCCTTTGCCACACAGTCACCACTGATTAATGAAGATGCCACAGTGTCAGAATAGAAGAACTGTGCTCCAGAGAGCTTTCAATGGCTGCTTTGTCAGCAGTAGATACCACCCCTTTCATCTGAGACACCTCTGTTGGGCTTGACTTGTCAAGTGTCTGGTTAGCTAGTGAGTACTTAAGACCATTTATTGGGAGGAATGTCGGATTGCACCTATTTTACAGGTGATAAAAGGAAGGCCCTGAAAGATGAAGAGACTTGTTAAACAGCCAGTGAATGCAAGAGGGAGGCTTTAAAACCCAGCCCATCTAATGCTGCAATTCATATACTTAACCACCCTACCCAGCCCATCCAGCAGTATGGGTTAAAATATTGTTACTACTAGCAGCAGTAACAACAACAAATAACAAAAGTGTGGCCAACCACAACTGGTCTCACAGTTAGTGGCACTGTGGTGGCTTGCCTGCTGCTGTGATGCTGGGTCTCTGTCACTGGTATTTCAAATATCTGCTGGGTCATCCAAGGTGAACAGAATTCAGTAACCCTTCCAAACTGAAAAGAGACTATGAAGAAGGGATAGGCTGTCCAGTTCTGAGGAAGCAGCCTCTGGGAACTTTCTGAATATCAGGATGATATGGACAGATACAGACAATCTGAATAACAGTGAGAGGAGGGTCTTTGGTTAGACAGTTTGTCCCAGTCATTGCAACAATGGACTCCAAAATACCAGCAAGTCTAAGGATGATGACATGGGATGGGGTAGTGTTAAGTTCTGTTGCTGTGAGTCAGAACTGACCAAATGGAACCTGATAACAAAAATGCAGCTAAAATGTCTAGTGTTTCAGTATAAAAAGCCTTGAGTTCAGAAAGTAGCAATAAAACTTTATCACAGCATAGTTGCTCATGCAACTATGCAGATGGGATTAAACAGGAACCAGCACACCAGTTGTCTTAAAAATGATGGCATTCGGCTATTTTTTTCTTTCAGGAAAGC